>JAGPOY010004446.1:0-11932 GCA_018983105.1 Silene uniflora | reverse complement strand
TTATTTCTAGGTTCGACTACCAAAGCCTCCACCAGATCAGTTTCAGCTTCCAAAAACCGTTTCAACTTCATAAAAGCAACTGCCCTACGAAAAAGTGCCTTAACATTACGAGGAAAAGTGTCCAAAATCATGGAGCACAAATCAATAGCAGCTTGGTATTCCTCAAGTTTTAGGGCACACGCGGCGAGATTAGAATTAAGGGAGACCGCAAGTTCAGATAAAGATTGGTTATCTTCACCATTAATAATTCCCAGACTCAAACCTAGAAGCTTACAAGCTTCGTCGTAACAGGCGGCAGCCCTATCGAAATAATTTTGCTTAAAAAAACTGTTTCCCTTGAATTTGAGCTCCTTAATCTCAAGCAAAGGTGACCCCTTAAGATTCATTAGACAGCCTAACATACTCTCCCCGACATCCTCCATAAACCCATCGTTAACGTGGGCAAAAGAAAAAGCTTCAAGAAACTTTTGATAAGCTGTAATGGAAGACATAATTCAAACCATGAAAAGGAACGAAGTACACTATACACCCAACAACCTCAAGAGCTTATCAGCAAACTCAATGACCAGCAACTAGAAACCAACGGAACCCACATACACTAAAAAACCAACTAAACAAAACACCCTTCCACTGATGCTCACAAAGTGAAAGAGTCACAAAGAGAAAGTAGTCAATCAACCAAAAGCTAAAAGAGAAACTCGATCGATTGAGCAGATGTGATGACAAAAAGGGGTCCGATTAGCAACTAAATGACGAACGGCAAAAACCAAAAAACGATGATCGGAAGCAGATGATGATCAAAATCAACCAGGGATTTGCCAATCAAACACAGATTAAGTCAAAAAAGGCCAAATCAGTGACATGCAAATCGGAACAAACCTGATACGATTAATAGAATTTGATCAAAAACGGGCAAAACCACAAGGACGGACGATGGCATGAACGAAAAGAAAAGAAAAGGGCGAATAGAATGGAGGAGAAACCTCGCCGGCGACCAGAAAGCGGCTACCGGAGAAGCCGCCGGCGAGTAGACGGGTTTATGATGTTTTTTGGGATTTTCTCCCGCGTGGGTTTTTTTTTCACCTCTATTATTTGTGTTCCTACGGAAATACTTAGGAGTTAGGACTCTCTACCCGAAGAGTTTTTCTTTCCATCGTCGTCGAAATTAAAATTGTTGAAAAATTGTAATTTTTTCTTAAAATACCTCTGGAAATGGAGTGGAAAATGTACAAACCTGCATTTGTTCTCAATGAATGGTTCGTAGTTCGTACCATCCATTGAACCCGGTTCATTCCGTGCTAAATAAGTGGGTACGGACAAGGTATTTTAAGAAAAAATTACAAAGGCTCGGTCCACTAACCCGTCCCAAATCCGCTAACTTACTTGTCTGTGGAATTTAATGTTAGCCCGGCCCAAAACCGCATTTGAACATCTCTTATTTGGAGCTAGACTGTGGCGGCCTAGCGGGGTAATACGGTTTTATCCTAATACAGTTCTAAAGCAAATGCAAACACAAGTTATTAGTGGTTAGATCTCATCTCCCTTTACTACTAAGAAAATAATTTTTTTTAAAATATTTCCTTCCAAACTCCAAATCTATCTATATATATATATCTATCTATCTATCCATCTAATCTATCTATCTATCTATCTATATATATACTTAAAAGAGAAATTTTTGGAGCGATTTCATTGGCTATTATTTTGAAGTGATTTCATTGTCCATTGTTTTTATTGAATAAATGATGTGAATAAATAAAAAGATATAAAATCAATATATTGACTGTTGGATTAAAATATTAATAAAACTAAAAAATTCTAGAGCGTCAACTTTTTGGAAATATTAAACTAAAAATAAAAAGAACATTTTTTAATTATTATTATAGTATATAGTATATATATATTTCTTATATTATATTCAAGAAATATTTCTAATTTTTACATAAAAATTTTTGCATTTCATTTGGCAAAAAAATATCGCTAAGAAAATTATGAAAATAATATAATTAAGTTCGTGATAAATAAATGCTATCATTAGAGTATAGATTTCATATAATTTGCACATACTAAAATTGTGTAATTCTTTGTATGTTATATGTCGCACATTGAAAAATAATATAGGTGTGATAAATATGCTACATATAAATAATAGAATTGTACCACACCGAAAGATTAGCATAACGTGGGTGATTCTATGAGTATAAATAGGAGGCATCATTGAAGATATCAACCCAAAATCTTTCAAGTCTCTTAAGTATTGTCTGTAAGAGCTCTTTACAAGTTGTATCATACCTCCACAATATAATATAAAAAATAAAGTGGATATATACGTAGAGTATATCTATCTATCTATATTAATAATGGAAGCTTTTTTTAGTGCGATTATAGAGTCTTCAACTTTTACGAACTACCGTAATAATTTAATAAGCAACGGATAGATATTTGAAATGTGAAAGATCGAGAACATCTATCCTATGCCAACCATGAAACTTAATAGTTCGTATTAAATAAAAATTATACGAATTAGAAGTCAACTAAATTTCAAACTTCTCCGTCGCATATAATAGATGAAAGCCTATGTATATATACATTGCACGTAGATTCAATTTCTCCTTTTTATCTAAATTATAGTTTCTAAATTTCTTATTTATTATATTTGACATCTCTGATCTAGCTACTTTATACATGCGTTGCATGAATCCAACACAAGGCATAATTATAATTGATCTAACAGTATCAAATGATTGACAGAGACTATCAAAACATCAATTGGATTTTTTTTAACAGTATCAAATGATTGGGACGGGGGACTATCAAAACATCAATTGGATTTTTTTTAACAGTATCAAATGATTGAGACGGGGACTATCAAAACATCAATTGTTTTTTTTGACAGCATCAAATGATTGAGACGGGGGACTATCAAAACATCAATTGGATTTTTTTTTTACAGTATCAAATACTATCAAAACATCAATTGAATTTTTTTTTTAACATTATCAAATGATTGAGATGGGGAGTATCAAAACATCGAATGAGTTGAATGTTCGCCCAAAAAAAAATCATAGCAATTAGAGGTGAGTCAATTTTTATAACCCGTACAACGCACAGGCATGAAATCTAGTAAAAAGATATATTGAATAAATTATATGTATAAATAAAAAGATATAAAAATAATAATGCATATTTTAGTAGGGGACAAATACTTCTTAGTTTCCATTAGTATAAATTATAAACTACTTCAATTTTTTATTGATGGTATTAAATTAAGAATAAAAAAAATGCTATTTAATTAAAATAAAATTGATGCAGTTTTAGTTAATACCACAGTAGTCAGACTCTGTACAAAAAAGTAATACAACTTCAAGATAAACTTATGCCAAATTGACCATATAACACATTTTATTAGTATAAATATTTTGGGACTTGATCATACAAATACAGTCAATTCTTCTTTTAGATAGAATGTGCAATGATATTTTTTTTTACAGTCAAGAGAAACTCTTTATGCCATTGCATTACGTGCAATGACATGAGCAACCTTATTAACAAACCTAGGACAGTGACTGATCTAGATATCTAAAATCCAAAATGCTACGGAGGACAGAAAAATGGTGACATGAGGCAATTAAATCTCAAATGCTACGAAGGAAAATCTAGATATCATGGTCGATTTTTATTTAAGGTCAACATTTTTATATTTGACATTTATGTTGCTTCAGATAAGCTAACTTTTCGTGATGTTGCATTCGCCATTTTTATACGTCGATTAACTAGTTTTACTCCGTATGATGGAGTATTAAACAAAATCGAGGTACACATTTGCAGGTTATGAAAAGTTCTAAAATTTGAGGATTGTAACAATCTAATATGTATAGATATGATTTGTAGAGCTGCCAAAAAAAAAATATGTATAGATATGCTATTTTTTTTTTCTTTTTCATATAAGTTTAGGTCAAAGGGTAAGCCTCACCCTATTTAATTGTATTGATTTATGAAGAAGTAGCAACAAGAATAACCTAACTCACTGTTATCAATTCTTTAGTTACTAACAATTATATAAATAATATCCATAATATTTTCATATATACTAACTAGATTAAGTCGATTAATCCGGTATGACAAAAGTTTCTTATGATGACATTACTAAAGTTACCGATTTGTTCAGGACGAGTTTCAAATAGGGGGAATTTCTTGGTTGACAAATTTCTGAAATTATGCATATTTTATAGTAAAACTAGTATAGATCTCGCGCCACTGCGCGGTATTTATAGAGATTTTATTTTTTAGGGTATTATTTAAATCGTCTCCTTATTAGTATTTAATATTTTACTCCATTTTATTTTGATAAAAAAAAATTGTAATGGAAAACTATTCAAAGAGAATTGAGTAAAGTTATGAAATGTGTATTTTTTATGAAAGTACATTTTTTGTACCATAAAAATACGAATTTCCTTTTATAATTTTCTCCAATTTTTTTAATGAATTTTTTTGTATGAACCTAATAGTAAGTATGTGTTAAGTTATTTTCTAAAGTAATCATTATTGCATTATTGTAAAAAATTTAGCAACATATAGTCTATAGTTTAATACCAATTTTATTTTATTATGATGGAAAAAACTCAAAATTTTGAATTTAATTAAAAGATTAAAGTATAATTATAATTATAATAAGCTTATATTTTAAGGAAAAGATAATAGTTATTAAAAGAAAGTTGTAATTGTTTCCTTATTAAGCTAAATGCATTTTGGAGGGAAAAACAAAGAGAATTTTTATTCTCTTAGTAGTAAGGGGATTGAGATAAGATAAAGTTTTTTCATATGATACAAAATATATGAAAATACACTTTAAACTGGCATCATATTTATTAGCAATGATTATATATTTATTAAAAATTATTCTTTATAAGTTGTTAAAATATTTGAAGTTACATAAATTTCAAATTATATAGTTTCATGGTAGCTAGCCAAACTTAATTCGATAACTAACGAGTGAGGCAAGGAGAGTATTAAGCACATGTACAAAAGTGACAAAGAAAAAAGCCAAGAAAATCGTTTACAAAATATATGTTTTTTAGAGCCAATTGCATGATAAATATTTTGAAGCTACTACTTTGATATTACCCGGGCAACGCCCGGGCTTGAAATCTAGTCTATATACTTAAAATAGGAACTTTTGAAGCGATTTCATTGGTTCAACTTTTGTGAAATTATTTAAGTTATTAAATATTGAAATAAGATAAATATATTAATATTAAATTGTAAACTAAAAATTGTAATTTATGATTATCATTGAATTATTGTATCTGATATTGTCTTTTATTTGTATCTTCTTCTTAAAATTATATTATCATTGAATTATTGTACTTTGTATGTAAGTGGCGTATTGTGAATTAGCAATGAGAAAACTAATTTTCACGCTAAAATATTGTAGAATTGTAAACGATGTTTACTTAATTAATGACAATTCTTAATGAATAGAATACGGAAAAAAAACATTAAAATAAAGAAAATCAAACCACATATATTCTAAATTTCTGATGATTGAACAAAGCTGATGATGAAAGAAAGGTCGTCTCTTCAACTAAATTAATTTCATCTTCATTGCATACATATCGATCAATAATTCATCATTAAACAACCCTTGCCAAATTCATGTATGAACTCTATGTTAATAAAGACTTATTTTTATGAAAAAGATAAAAAAGAATTAATTTTATTCGGAATTTTTTTTTGTCAGTGATAATAATTATATTACCACTCCCGACTTTTGTTTTGATTCTATCTCCTCACCGTTACCAGGAGGGGAATTTGGACTGCTCATACCGGGGCCAAGACCACTTGTATCAGGAGAATAAGCTCAGTCTGGCCCTCAAGAGGAACTAGCCTCGTAAACTCATAGTGTCCAAAAAGTGACACATTAACCATTATAGTACTAGCAGTCATCAATGTGTCCATAACATAACCACCCCATAGACCAGTATTCATGCTATCCAGGAACACCACAAGGTCGGTGTATATCCCGTTAAAACGAGGGTTTAATCCATAAGCCGACCTAAGTTAGTTGGTGGGCTTGGGATTGCAGATCCAACAAGGCTTCCCTTCTTTGTGTACAAACCATGAACTTCACCATTGGGGGTGGTTGGTTCAAGCTCTCCACGCGTTTGAACCATTACATTCGTAACACAGTCAAGTCCGTTGTGGACCAATACCCCGAAGTTGTTGGATTGTGCAAAGCGTTGGATTTCCTTCACAAGATCCAACCCGCTTGGGATCTCTAACACATACATTCTATAAACAGGCGGCCCATTAATAGCCCGTTATTTTTATTTTTATGTTTAAGGGGGTGAGTATAATTTTTTTTTTTTTATGGTATAGCTCATATTTTTTTAACACAACTTGAAAAGTTTATTATAAAACGTAGATTCTACAACTAAACTGGTGGTATAGTTTATTAAGAATTAACTGGCGTATATCCATCCTCCCTAACCTTGCCATTTGTTTGAGCCATTAAGGTAACGAGGTGTTGTTGAGGAGGAAGGTCAAGGGGATCTAGAAATAGGCCTAATGACATAGAGACAAATAATGACATTAATGGGCCCCTGTTTATAAAATGTATATGTTAGGGACCCTAAGCGGGTTGGATCTTGTGAAGGAAATCCAACGCTTTGCACAGTCAAACAACTCCGGCATATTGGTCCACAGCGGACTAGGCCGTGTTACGAATGTAATGGTTCAAAGGCGTGGAGGGCTTGAACCAACCACCCTCAACGGTGAAATTCATGATTTGTACACAATGAATTAAAGCCTTGTTGGATCTGCAATCCCAAGTTCGCCAACTAACCATGTTGGATCGGGTCATGGATCGGACCCTCGTTTTAACGGGACATACACCAGCCTTGTGGTGTTCCTGGATAGCACGAATAAGGGTCTATGGGGTGGTTATGTTATGGGCCCATTGATGAGTACTAGTACTATAATACTTAATGTGTCACTTTTTGGACACTATGATCAGTTTGTGAGGTTAGTTCCTTCTGAAGGACCAGACCGGGCTTAGTATCCTGGTACAAGTGGTATTGGCCCCGGTATGAGCGGTCCAAGTTTCCCACCTGGTAACGGTGAGGAGATAGTTACGGAACAAAAGTCGAAAGTGGAACAATAATTATTATCGTTGACAAAAAAATCCGAATAAAATTAAGTCCTCTTTATCTTTTCATAAAAATATGTCTTTATTGACACAGAGTTCACATATGAATTTGGCAAGGGTTGTTTAGTGATCAATTATTGATCGATATGTACGCCATGAAGATGAAATTAATTTACTTGTTTGTTCTATCATCAGAAATTTAGAATATACACAGTTTGATTTTCTTTATTTTAATGTTTTTTTCGTATTCAACGCATTGAGAATTGACATTCATTAAATAAAACATCGTTTACAATTTTACAATCTTTTAGCGAGGAAAATTAGTTTCTCATTGCTAATTCATCATACGCCTCTTACCTAGAGAGTACAATGAATCAATGATAATAATTCTAAAAAGAAGAAATAAATAAAAGACAATCATACACTATACACGTATACTAAATAAAATTACTATTTAAATCTAGGCCGAGCAAAATTATTTGATACGGTTTTATTATACGCATCCGATAATCTATACGAATTTAATTATAAAGATTTCCGGATATCCGAAAAAACCGTATCAGATAAAAATCGGCTAAATATGAAACCGGATATACGGTACCCGATACGGTTGCCTTTTTTCTAGAATAAAATATTAAAATATATACATAAATCACAAAATATCCAATTTGCTAGTGATTAAACCTTATTAGTATTAAACTTTATAAGTTATTTACTCTTATTAACTTTTTACAACACTTTTAAGTTACTAAAACAACCAACAACGATACATCGAAAAGAAAAAAAAAATATTAAATTAAATAATTGAGGCTGAAAATCGGATACCGGATATACGGTTTCCGTATATACGGAAAAACTGCATCGGATAAGGATACTAAAAAGGGAGATTTAAAAAACCGGATATGCGATAAGTTTTCAAAACCGTATCGCATATCCGGTTTTGCTCACCCCTATAATTAAATCCAAACATAATAAAGTCGAGCTCCTAGGCCATAGTCTTCTTCGCCACTCGAACATGGTTTACATAATTTGATTAGAAATAAGAAGGAAGAGTAATTACCTTTGCTGCTCAGAAATCGTAAGAAATCGCAATAATTAATTCAGATATCTCCATTCCAATTTCCTTCCCTGCTCGATTTGCCGACAAAATCATAAGAATGTGAACTTTGAATTAGGGACTGAAATAAATAGTCGAGAATTGAAGAAATAGATAGATATAATTATAACTGTAAAAACAATCTGAAAAAACCCAATATATTAAATCTAAAATGGATAGACTAACAAGCGTACTATCAAAAAAAATCTCCGTTGAACAACCATTTAATGAGAAAACCCTAGATATTAAATACCAATATTAATCAAAATCTGAAAAAGAATCACATGTAAAAGGAACCTTTGGTGGCAATCGAGCGTCGAGTGGTTGAGAGGCCAGGCAAGGGAGATCGATGAAGCGCAAGTCTCAAGTTAGGAGAAACTCCCGAAGGGATATGGAAATAAATAAGTTACCCAAGAAGTAGCATCATGGCACCGTGGTGGTGGTGGTGGTTGTGCGACAGGGGCAGTAGGGGACAGTGGTGGTGGGACGATCGACAAGGAGCAAAATTAGGGTTTGGTGATGAAAGTAATAGGCTATGTTTAAAGAGCGAGGGTGTGTGTCTGTATGACAGTATTAGTAGTGTATATATATATGAGTGTTTTTCTTTTAATTAAATATCAGTTGCACCAGTTTCAATTATAAATGACGCAAAAACATACTCCCTCCTATTCTAAATAAGTGTCTCATTTTTAATTTCCGTTTATTCACAATAATGTTCCATTATCTTTTTTGGTACTGTTTTTTACGTATTTTAATCACGTCAACCTACAACAATACACCGTCTCACCCTAAAACAATACTTATTTTAATCACTTCACACATAATAATACCCCACAATATATTATCTCTCTCCAATTAGCTCACCCCACCATAATACTTTACATTATTTAACTATATTCCTTAATTCTTGTGTCATCCACTCATCCTCACAGTGAGAATTCAGAATAGGATGGAGTTGATGTATTTGATCAACTACGTCAGTTTTGCACATAACCGACGCAATTATTACGTCGGTTTATTTATTGAACTGACGCAAATAGTTTAACTAAAGGGTGAAAAATGCATTCCTGCCAAAAGTGAGTACTTTTTGCGTTGTGTTTTATAGAAGCAACGTAACTCAATAGACGCAATATGGGTCTTTTCTACTAGTGGGTTCATTTTAACTAAGCGAAAAGTTCTTAAGGTCTAAACTCTAACATAACGACCCTATTGATCTGAAGTAACTTCATTCAATTACATCATTTCCTGCATGATTATGGTCGCGATTATTCTACCGCAATACCCATATGTGCTGACCGTGGGTTAACCACAATTAATAATATTTATTATTTGATTTTTATATATCTCGCTCATGGAAAGATTGGTTTTTAATCCTTTCTTTTATACGGTTTGCAGTCATTTGTGTCATTGTGAATAGATCTAGTTTTAACGGTGATATAGACAAGAGTAATTCGTTGATCGTTTGTCGGGTGTCTTTTAAAGGATACATGTCATTGAGGTCAATCATTAATCTAACAAATTTGCTTGTTCTATCACAATGAATTGAACAAAAGATCTTCTCAAAAGTTGCATGGAGATAGCGATGAATTATATTAGAGCTTGATCAAATTCTTAATTAGTTTAAAAGAGATTGCTTTTTTTTTTTTTCCGCTTGTACTTATTAATTAAATGTTCTTCAACAACACCCCATTACAGTAATGGTTCAAAAAAAATTCGAGGTTAGGGAGGATGTATATACGTGAGTTAATAGACTATACCACCAGTTTTGTTGTAGAATCCAAGTTTTATAATAAACTTTTCAAGTTTTCTTTTAAAGAAATTTGAGCTACACCATAAAGAATTTGAATTCTCACTCTTAAACATAAAAAAAATACACAAAAACTTTAAAAACTCAGAAAAATTATACATAAGTTTTAGATAGATATGGATTGGTTGTATGATGCTATTATGCCCCTGGAGTGACAAGAGGTACAATGGTATTTGTGGATATACGTAGTTTTACCCTTGACGAATTATTCTTTACTCAAAAAAAATTTAGTAAAAAATTAATATGATTCTTTCTATTTATTATTGAGAATAGACATATAACTTATCAAATTAGGCCGATTTGATTCCAAATATGATTGTGCAAATATGCTGATATATAAACTTAAAAAGGAAGAAATTGGATATACACAATTAACAGATAAAATCATGAAATGGATGTACAAATGTGATCAAAGTTCAAAACATTAAATTCAAATTATCTATATACCTCATTTCATACACATAAAAGAAAATAAAAAGCAACAACAAGTGGACAAACTATTTTTAATGAAAAATCTCAGATTTTTTACATAGCGCGTAATACACATTTAATACATGATAACTGATGGGATAAAATACAAAATCTACCATAAAATGATTAGATTGAAGGAAGAACTTAAAACCATCCAATTAATGATTTTTTTTTTTTCAATCCCTTCTACTAAGAGAATAAAACTCTATTAATTTTTCCCTCCAAAAGCATCTACCTAAATAAGGAAATAAATAAAATCTTCTTTGATTAAATTATTATCTTTTGAATTATTATATTCTAATAATTAAACTCGAATACAACAACAACAACAACAACAACAACAACAACAACAGAGTCTTAGTTTAAAAATGATTTGGGTCGGCTAACATGAATCATCCTTTGGAACCGTCATGGTGAACGCACATCTCAAAAAGCAAAAATATAGAAAGAACAAAGGAAAACAAAAGTGAAGTGAAACATAATTCAAAAGCCAAGGAAAACTTATAGGTTTATAATATAAATCCGCATTTCGTTTATAAAAACTTAAAAATTAAATCGAGAATAAAGATTAAAACGATTTTGAAAATCGAAGGAAAACTTAAGATAAGAAAGTTGTTGGTAAAAAAGTGTAAAAAATCTGAAAAGAACAAATTATCTTTTTTTAAAAAAATTAAATAAAAATATCAAATACTAAAATTCCACATGTATTCCCTCCATTGTGCCCTTTCCATCACCATCCCCTCATGAAGCCCGAGAAATCTCATATCGTGCATTCCGATGAGAATTTGTGTATTCACTTTGAGTTCCCAAAGGTTCAAACAATTTCACCTCGAATTCTTGAGATTTAAGCATATTTCATTTCAGGCATTTTAGATTTAGCTTGTTTCGTTTAGAGTACCTAAAATTCGTAAAAAATATCAATATTTATTTAATCAATGTTTTTTTTATAAACACTCAATTTCTATAAAAGGTATCAAAATTAAAATGAAAAATGTGTGTAAATTTCAGTCAAAAATGAAATTAGTTTAAACATTTAGCATTTACAATCAATCTTTACGGCTGCTAAAAAAAATTCAATTATTTTTTTTTTTTCAAAAAAAAAAACACAAATTGTTATATAAGGCGGTCTCATAGCATGAGACCAGCCCATTAACTTAGAGCCCAAAAAAATAAATCCTTACACTTATAAAAGTTTAGAATGCCCTGTACTGTAGCTATGAATAGTCCCTTCCAAACCTCCACCCTTGATCTCTCACTCTCAATCCTATCCTTCCATACTTACTTTACATCTTTCTACCCTACTTCATCCTTCACTCTCAGTGGCAGCTTTATCTTCCGTTTCCCCTTTCATTCCCTGCCTGCTGCTCTCTCCCTCTTCTACGACTGCTCTGCTCCGTTCTTCACCACCATC
>JAGPOY010004445.1:0-11935 GCA_018983105.1 Silene uniflora | reverse complement strand
GATTTTCTCGTAACAGAGAAAAAAGCGAGGACCCACTTGGGAGGTGAACAATGGGATTCACCAATTGGCCAATTCCATAAGAAAGAGGTTTGAAGAACTGCCACCTCTATCTTCCAAATCTTGCATCTATAGAGTGCCTATAACTTTAAGAAGTGTCAATTCATGTGCCTATAAACCTTGTATTATTTCAATTGGCCCCCTTCATCATGGTACAACAAGGTTACAAGGTATGCAAGAGCATAAATTAAGGTATGTCCAAGATTTTCTTAGGAGAAATGAGAGAAGAATACTTAAAGATTATCTTAGAGCCATAAAGGGATGGGAGAAAAAAGCAAGGGAGTATTACATTGAGAGTGTTAGCTTGAGTAGTGATGAATTTGTCGAAATGGTTTTTGTTGACGCGTGTTTTGTTATTGAGTTCTTTGTGAATTGGCATTGGGAGATTTTGAATGAGAATGATCGTGTTTTTGGTAAACCGTCCTTGGAGCATGTAATTAGACGCGATTTGTTGTTGATTGAAAATCAACTCCCTTTTTTTGTTCTTGAAAGGTTATACAATCTCGCTTTTGAAAATGAGTTTACCAAGGGGTTTCTCTCTTTTGTCGATCTTTCTTCCGAGGTTTTATTAGGTGAAAGTGAGCTTCCAAAAAAGTTTAAGAAATCAAATCGGATCTTACATTTTGTCGATTTCATGAGAACTTATTTCTTACCATCAAATCGGAGGGACTTAAACCATGTTCCACCCCGCAATGTAGAATGGGATTTCCCTCAGGGAGTAGGAGATCTCCATGATGCCGGAGTCCAATTCACCACAACAACCAAGCATTCTTCGCTACTCGACATAAAGTTCGAAAATGGCATCCTATACATCCCAAAACTCGACGTGGAAGATCACACCGAGGCTCTTCTCCTAAACTTGTCAGCATTTGAGCAATGTCATTACAACTACGATTCTTACATTGTCGATTACATACTCTTGATGGATGTACTAATCACGACACTCAAGGACGTCGATATTCTCATAAATAGCGGGATTGTGTCGAATTCCTTAGGTAACAACGACGATGTGGCACGACTCTTCAACACTATATGCAGAGAAACAAGTTATGAAGCTCACAAGTTCTATTACTCTGATCTTTGTAGACAATTGGTTGCGCACTCGAAAGCGCCATGGAATAAGTGGAAAGCTACATTGAGACATGACTATTTTAACAATCCTTGGACCATTATTTCAGTTGTTGCTGCAATTGTGCTTCTTATACTAACTGTTGTTCAAACAGCTTGTTGTATTGTTTCCTTGAAACTTTAGAACTTTGTGCACTACGATTTTGTTTCGAGCAAGTTCCGTACTCACACGAGACTATCTAAATGTAGGATCAAGTGACCAGAGGCGACTCTAGGATTTTATGTAACGGGGTGTGTGAAATTTCTCACACTGAAAATATCGAATTTTATGAATAAAATTTTGTTTAGTTGGATAAAATGTACTCCGTATAGTCTTAATAACCACTACACCCACATAATTTATGTGCTCCTATACTAAACAAAATTGTAATTATTTTCGAGAAAAAGGGTGGAGATAAAACCCCCTACAACCCCATGAGAAACGCCCCTGGGACCAACTCAACTATCTACTCCGTATCATTCTATTGTGATTGGAATCGTCTGAAAACTTCATCAAAAATCAAAAGGCAAAATATATACTCCGTACTCCGTATGTGATAATTGTCTCAACTGATTCTAATCGCTTCTATTCATTTTTATGTAATATTTTAAACAAATATAAAAGACTCAATTGCGACGGAGAGAGTATTATACTATGCATAGCTACACCTGGCACCGAGTCAACTAGGCCAGGTTCAAGTCAACTAATTTCGAGTTTGACACCTGGAACTGGGTCATCCGGGTCGGTTTATTTCGAATTCAGGTTACTTTTTGTCTGTAATTGTCAAGTTTTTTTATGGATATTCGACAATGTGTAACAAAAAAAAAAACATTTGGGTCGAGTTAGGTCAATTCCGATTACAGGTGAAGCACGCGTCCTCAGTTTAAGTCGAGTTAATTTTACCATGTCTATATAATTATATTCCTTGTATATTATACTATTTGTAGCTATATAATTCCTTATTTGTTGCTATAATTCATGAATTTACATTAAAATAAAAAGGACAATGTTAAGGTGTTATGAGGCATATTGAGTTAAGTTCCATCATTCAATTACGGTAAATTTGGCAAAAGTATTTGATTGTCCATGTAAGAATTGATTCCACGGGGATTTTCAATGACCAAAGGGAGAGTAGGTAAGCCACCTTACACGTTGTGTAGGCTAGTGGCTGTCTGGCTGACTAACACCCAATTCATGAGATTTTCCAATTCATGTGTTTTTCAAGTGTTTAACCAAACGACTTTAATAAACTGTACACTCCTAATATATCATTTATATCATCTACTATAAGTAGTCGACTGATTATTACCAAACAAAGTCTAAATATATAGTGAGGTGTTGTTTGACCTTATTTATGTAAAATAGTTTTTTCTTTTTAAAAGAGGTTTATTTATAAGTTACTTTTTGGAATAACTTTGGTTGTTTGGCCATATTTTTGTAAAAACTGTTTCTTATAAAATTTACTTCATCCGTTTCATTTGATTCTTTATGTTTGCTTTATGCACATATATATCAATGCACGTTTTCTTTTATTCATAGATTTAGTTACATGTTACTAAAAATTATGAAAATTTGATATTCATAATGCACTCGGTGAGACGATTTAAATAAGATCTCACATGAATATCTTTTATGTTAAATTACTAACTTAACCTTAAACTAACAAACTAAGGTTGAGTCATATATTCCACGTGTCAAACTCTCATTGGTTTGTGTATGAAAATTCTATACACAATGTGTATCTGTATCATCTTCCTTCTATATCTTCTCACAAAATCTATACACAATGTGTATCTGTATCATCTTCCTTCTATATCTTCTCACATTTATAGTCACGTTTATTTGTTTCCTAAAGTAATTTCTTGATTACTAACTCATCTCCACTTTCCAACTTATATAAATACAGTAATACGCAATTGTTGCTAAATCTCACACATCAATTTACAGAACCATAAAAAACATACATCACTATTACATTTCTCAAGTTACTTAACTAAAACAACAAAGATTAAAATGACTAAAAGTTTCTCGATCAACATCTTATCCGTGTTTTTCGTTTTGTCCCTCATCTTAACCCTTGCAAAATGTTGGTAACCGTGCTCTTTTTTCTTTTATATACGAGTATAATTCTTGTTATCTTGTTTTTTTGGGTGACGAGTGGATCCGCAGCCGTTATCTTTGGTGTGCGTTGGATAAACCCTCGGGTATATGTGATACTAGTAGACCTATCAAACGAGTCGGGTCAGGATACGAGTCAGATCGAATGTGGGTCGGTTAAATACGGGTCGGGTCTCAGGTCGGATTAGGGTCAGAGGAAAGTGTATGACGTCTTTTGTTTTATCATTTTTTAACCGAAATAACGTACTTTAAAAAAAAAAACTATTAATAATATTATTATATTTATTATTTTTTTAAATGATATAAAGTTGTATAAAATTGAATTTTAAATTAATTTTTTAATTAAAATATTAAAATAATATTTTTCATATTTATTACGGACCCAATGGGTCGAACAGGTCGGCTCTGGTTTCGACCCTAAAATAACGGGTTGTTTCGGGTCATGGGTCAAGCCGTCAAGATTTACGTGTCTTTGACCCTAAAAAACGGGCGGGTGGGTCGGGTTAGATTTGACAGGTTTATGTGATAACCTGCAAATCACGTATAATAGGTTCACCCAAGGTTGATAGGCTCGAAGTATAGAAGGTGTAGTAGACTCATACCTTAAATACGCCACAAAATTGTTGTTGGGGAGGCTTAAACTTGAGTCTCTTGTTATCCTCTTTAACTCAATAGAACTTTATGAATATTGTCTCGTGAAACCGTCTCATATATTTATGTAAACATTTCTTTTAATGTTACAAAAATCTAGGTTAAAGGATAGGTCTTATCCAGTCCTTAAATAGGGCCGATCATTTCTATTTGAGGGTTTATGGTGATTTTTAAACAAGTTTACCAACATGGCTATATTTAAAACAAAGGAAATTGAACCCATCAACTCAAAGTTAGAAGTTAAACTGTGATGGGTAAATGAAAACTAAAGATAATCGCTTAGTTGTTCTATTTTATTTTATTTTTCTGTTTTATGAAATGTGTTTTACATATAATTTTTCGCAGGTGAAATACGTCATGGAGAGACGATTGTAGCACCCGTAAAATTCGAAGAGGAAGTGAAAATTATGAAGGAGAACACACTGACAAAAAAGGGAAAGTGTGTGAAGGAAGAATGCGGAAGTTTTTTACCAGTCTGTTATTGTTGCAATACAATACCCCGTCCTAAGTGTTGGGAAATCCAAGGCGATTGTTTCGTATCATGTCCCATCATAAATTAATTAATGCATGAATAATATTTTCATTTCAATTTAAAGTTTAATTTTCTGACTTAATGGTGTGAGAATTATTAAGTTTTCAAGTCCAAATAATGAGTTTCCCGTAAACAAATCCCGAATACAATTCACGGACGGGGTTATTTGATTCGTGAACCGTAACTAAGAATTTTAATTGAATTGATCGAATTGATATTTGACTACCATCTAGTATAAATTTTCGTTATGATAAAAACGTTGTTTTGACTTTTGAGTAAGGCTGGCAAAGGCTAATGTACCATTAATTAGCATCGGGTGACGCTAACTCATTTTCCTAAACATACAAAACATCATGCATAGATATGTACTGTATGCTAAGGCCTCGTTTGGTTCATACGGGAATAGAACTCCTCTGTTAATTTGCAATTCACCGGAATCCAACTCCCGTATTCAATTCCCATGAAATGACAAAACATGTTTGGTTGCTTTGCGGGAGTTTGTTTTTCCCATGAATTAATCTCCTGTGTAGTGTTTGGTTGAACCGTGTCAATTCACGTGATTTTGGTTTCCAATTACTAATATACCATTCCGCAATATTACCAACACCTAATTTGTAGGGGCAAATAGGTAATTTTGAAGAAAATAAGATATGAGAGTTTCTAATTACCTAGGTAGGGGTTGGTAATCATACATCATGTAGGAGTTGAAAACTCCCCCATTTTGCAATATGGGAGGTAACCAAAAAAGTTAGCAAAAACTCAATTCATGGGAGTTTCGAATTCCCATGAATTGAAGGAGTAATCAAACGAGGCCTAAATAAACTAATCATAAATTCGTAATTATTGAAAAAACAAATTAACTTATCATAAATATTTCAAAGAAATGTACTCAGAACCGAAGTACTCCAAACTCCAAATTAAAGTACGTACTCTATGATTATTTTTGTTGGCCACTCCTTAATACAATTTTAATGCTGACATAGTTTAAAAGTAAACGAAATTACTCCGTATATAATTAATCTCTCCAATAAACTTAATTACCTATTGATTGACTATAATACTACGAAGTACATATAGAAGTAGTAGACAGTGCTAGGGTGCAACCAGGTACACCACTATAATGGTTTCGGTCACTGGGGTGTAAGCTACGTGAATCATCAAAATTACATTCAAAACTCGACTGAGCTCGACCCGAGTTGTTTATTTCCTTATCCTTAGAAGGAGGGGGTACAAGCAATGTAAGCAAGGAAGAGGATGGCAGAAGAAGCACCATCTTCCTCAAGATTAGAGCTACTTCTCTTGAACTTTGTAACATTTCCTTTGTTACATTGCATTATTATTTGCATGCTTTGCTTTTGTTGTTGCCTAATTAATTATTACACCTTGTTGTTGCTTGCTTTTCATTGCTTCTTCCACTCTTGACACCATTTTTTTGGGATTTAATTTGATTAATTCTATCTTAATTTATGTAATTTATGTAGTGTGTTTTTGGTTATTATTATTATTGTATGTGCTCACAATATATGATTAGATATCTCTTTATATAGCCAACCAAAGACCTTAGAAGTAGCCTTATTAAATTATAGAGTTATAAGAGTACTAAATTATTGGGGTTGGTGGAGGAATGTATCAAGTCAATGTAACTATTATTATTGGTTTAGACCATGTTCTTATTTTTTGAAACCTGAAACTATTTGGATGGTATTGAGTTTAATTAAATTGAATTAAGCTGAATTAACTAAGTCCATTATTATAGAATAATTGTACTTTGTAGTATGTAGAACGGGTTTATTTTATAACTAACGATTTATTTTATGATGGATTTTGATGTTTATTTAATTGGAATTCTTTTTACATAAGGTTTGTTTGAAATTAGACGACTTTTAAGTCTGGGACTTATTGTCTATTATTATACCTATCTGATCTCTTAACCAACAGAATAAGATATCTTCGATACTATTATGATTATTAATAAAACGCTTCTTGGTAATTAGAACATGTTTGGCCTAGGTTGACAAAAATGAGTTTTTATTTTTTAAGCTTAATTTCCAAGAAATGTTTTTCAAAATCAAAAACAATTAATTGCTGCTTCTATTTTTAAGGGTAAAAAAATGGTTTTTCAGCTTTTCATAAACTCTTTTCAACTTTTAAATAATTGTGTGTTTGACCAATTTGTGTTTTTTTGGCCTAAAAACACTTTAATTAAAAAACTAGGCCAAACACACACCGTCTACCTATGAGTCTGTGACTTGTTAGGTCATGACCCTAATGACAACATGAAGTCATGAACTGAACAAGTACTTCCAAAACACAACTAAAACTTACTAATATGATATACGTACTTTAATTAATTTCTTCAAGTACTTGAGATAAACAAATGAATGTGGAGTTTATAGTACGATTTGCATAGGAAAAGTAAATGCATGAATCTTTTTATAAAACAATAACTCATGATCTTTACAATTGACTTGATACTCAGGATTTAACGACAACAAAAACGTACGCAAAGCTGTCCATTTTTTTGTTAGGCTACACATATCGATAATCCATGAACATACCATCAATAATACCTCTAAAAAATATGAATTGCCTTTATTAGGAACGACTTTACCAAATAGATATTAGATGTTGGAGCATACACCTAAGCATAAAACACGCGACAAGCATTTGTCAAAACCTGATATCTTTTTAGACACATGATCCAAGATTAGCCTTGAATTCAAAGCCTGACATTGGATCATGTGTCTGAAAAAAATACTCCGTATTAGGTTTTGGCCTTGAATTCAAGGCCTAGACTTGGATCACGTGCCTAAAAAGATGTCAGGTTTTGACTCGCTCATGCTTGTCACATGCTTGCTTCATGCTAGATTGCTAGCTTAGGTATATGCTTCAACATATGTTTCTCGTGGCCATAGTCAAATAAGCTACTCCCTCCGTTTCAGTCATATGTTTACACTTCCCTTATTTTCCCCTCACAAAATAAAGAAAGTGTGAACATCTCACTGGAACAGAGGAAGTATGTTATATGAGAATTGCCTTTCGTGATCATAAAGGGCGTGTATTTAATCTTTCTAGGTTATGGATTTCTATGTAAGAGTACTCGGGTTGTCTAATAATACGTGTCCAATGGTGTAACATACGGAGTAACTATTGAAATAAGGAGAACACGGATTATTAGAGCATATGCTAAATTAATTGTTGAAATAACATATATATCGTCATTATTACTGCTAACAACATCGATCATTGATCAACTGAGAGTTATTAATCAATGTTGCCATGATTAGTAACATACTAACATGATTATTATTGAGTAGTAATAGTGGTAGACGCCGTTGATTAATCATATGGTAGCCTTGTTTTACATAGGAAAACAATGCATCTACTTATAATTTTATTGTACTAGCTTAGCAAGGAGCAATAGCTCAATAATAAGTGAAAGAACTCAAGTATGGTGCAGTAGAGATGCTATTGTCATGTGCAATCCCATGTGATCATGTGTTAAGTGTTAACTTGCTATGTCTTCTTGTGGCACTAGCCTTTGTTGTTGGGTCCTTGGCATTTTTATATCTTATTTGGTCTGTTTTATTAAGCTCAAATGTAAACCAATCAATCATCAACTATACTCTTAGATATTGATCCACCTAGTTGGATTATTGTAATAATAATACGATATGGCTAGTACTTTTTTGAATATCGATAGTATGGCGGTCCGTTTAATAAGATTATATATAACCGTTTATAATGAGGTGAGAAAAATGAGATAATAATCATTATACAATTAACAATAATGGTTAATTTACCGTTTCTGTGTTGGCTGGGTTTTTATATATGGAAGTTTATTCGCATTATTTATAAGTAGACTATCAGCTCTCCTTGTATTATTATTGCATGTGGTTTAGAGTCACGTGATTTAACCGATAAAAAAGGATTATACATTCATATGTACATAATACTGGCATGCGATATCAAATTTTGTTGAACTTAATTATGTGTATTTTTCCTCAGCATTTTAAAATTTTTAAGTTATATTTTATTTTTTTGACGCCAATACTCAATTTTAACTGAACTTATATGAATTATCAGCTTGTTATATTGTAGGTTTTTAACAAGGCGGAAATTGGGCTAATTAATTACAGCTGGATGAGAGGTGAAGAAGCTATAATATGCGAATTTTGTCACGTCTGTGTTGTAATCTATAGCATGGGGCTTCATACTGAACATTATTTAGTACGTTGTCTATGTTCAAATACAGTGTTTGTGAAGGACGTCGCATATTATCTTGCTTGGTGTTTTCTACACTTACCGTGCATTTAGTATATTAATAATATAATAATACTACTACAAAAGTACAAAGACTTGAAGAATGAAAGGAGTAGCATGCATTCACGTCAACACCGAAATTGGGAAAATGACTACTCGTCTCACATTGGGGAACATCAAGTCATCAAGGGACCGTCCTCAATAGTAGTTATAACTCGTCTGTTGAATAATACCTTGAATTTAATACGAAGTATATACTCACTCCATTCAACTCCACAAGGCCACTTTCTTTTTTCACGTTTCTCAACGCGTGTTTTACGCGGTAAATATCGTTAGCTACGTATTTCTAAAAATTATAAAAGTTAGATATTTTCAATGTACTCGTAAAGACGAATCAAATAAGATCTCACATGAATATATTTTCACTTATGTATTGAGAGAAAATTGGCAACGAATGCTCACTTGTGAATAATGTGCAAAAGAGATAATGGCCTTGTGGAGTTGAATGGAGGGAGTAGTTATTACTTCGAATGATATAATTATTAGGCAATAGTAATGGAAAGAAATAAGAAGTTTCATATCTTATAAGGAACTTATTAATCATTGCTCTTACATAAAAAGTTTCTTATATGAAACCGGTTTCTAAATAAGAAACCGGTTTCATGTTAGAAAAATTAGGTGAGGAGTTGATGTGTCAATGATAAAATTTAGTATGGAACTTTAACCATTGCTATTGCCCTGATGGGAGTAGCATATGTATTAATCTGATATGTCTTAGCTTGAACTTAAATGGTCTCTGATTAGGGCTTTTCTAATATCTGTATGAGTTAGAGTTCTGTTTTGGGTCTTCTCTGTATTTGTATTTCTAATATCTGTATGAGTTATGCTTTTCTAGTATATTAGAAGTAACTCTTTAAGTCACAAATAGCTGTGCATATCATGTCATAACAATCTGAAATATGAAATGTGTAAATATAACTCCTCAATATAATATCAATAAAATATCTCTCCTTTCTGCCGGTTGACGTAGATATCACATAGATAGTGAACTACGTAAATCCGTTTGTTGTTTTCTTGTTTGTACTTTACTTTTATTTATCTTTATTGTCTGTTATAACATTGTATATAGCATGGCTTTAATATAATTTGGATTTTAGAGTGCCACCGTCGACAACCATGTATATATAATTCTCTCTTCACGGTGTTGTACACTCGTACAAATAGGAAAACGGATGACCAACCATTTGTTCCATTCCCATAAACAATAATCGAATTGAACCCCAGAACTTGTGGATAAGGGATAAGGCCGCTGCTACACCAAACCCATTTGATTACCTGTTACATTACAAGACGACAAAAAGGAATAGAGGGCTTTGTTACTATTGTGAATGTAAATGAATAATTGTACATCAACCCATAATTGTGATGGCGAGCTATATATGCCATGTCTCTGCAAATGGGTTGTTGCCTTCATTTGTTACATCATCATTAATTGTGCTCTTGAGGATTGACCAGTCCAAGTGACCCCAAACAGTTTTTGTTCATGGTAGCCGTTGCTCTATTCATCTTCATTACTTTATCTATTTTCACCGTATATAAAGTCGTCTAAGGAACGATTGAAAAAAGAGGAAATATAGATAACAAATAACCGGGTCGGAGAGAGTAGTTTCATAATGTTGTTAGGTTAGAAAATAGATGGTCATATGGGATTTACTTCCCGTCTTTATTTTGAATCGAAATTAGAATTGTTTACATGGGCGTTAAATACTTGTTCTTGTCGATTTAAAATCTAAAGCAACAAATTCATTTATCAATGTTATCCCCATGGAGAAGAAATACAATAAGTCGTAAATTAATTCCTTTATAACAAAAGAATTAAATTTCATTCCGAAGTAAACCAATACCACCACAGGGAAGCTGTATATCTGATTAATGCCACCAATCGTCAGTCACTGTACGCTGGATACCTCAGGTGTTCTTCATCAATAGACGAGAAACGAGCGAGCATTCCCCACCTGGGGCTGCACCGTGTTCCTAAGTCTGGGTCTTACTCGCTAACTTGGGTCATTTGGTCTTTACTCTTGCCTTTCTTTGCTCTGTTCCTTTCTTGCATCTTCTTTCTCTTGGCTTCAGCAGTAATCCATGTATAATCAGAAGGGATTGCAAAAGGGTCTTGACTAATAGCGTCTATTTTGCTGCTAGAACTCTCGCTGAAGGAGCTAGTGTGGTGGTTAGACCCTTTCATCCACCGGAACCAGGATGAGCTCGAAGACTGGGGCATGGCTGCATTCTCGTTACCGTAAGCACCAGGACTAGAAGGTGGAGTCGAAAATTCCTCCAAAGGTGGCAATTCCTCGAACTTCGTGAATGTAACCAATACTCTGATTGTGGGAATGACAGGAATAGCAACCTGTAAATTTTACAGTAAAAAAAGTTTAAGAGTTAGCTGAGGTAGTAAGCATCAAGGAGATTTGGAGGCATGCTATTAAACATAAAACCTCAAACGCCAAATTAAAATGCAGCAAGACCACGATTTAAGGAAATAGTGGCCTTATTAAGCAAACTTAAGCCATGATAGTTGATACCGTGACCAGGAGTACTATGGTTGATGAATGGGGGCTGGTAGAATGAAAATAGAGCAAAGATCCTGTAAATATAGAACAAGGGAACCACAAACAAGCTATTTAGATCTATAAAGTTCAGAGTAATGGTTATTAGCTTATGACTAAGGCAATATTGGCCTTATTTCGTGAGTTTAGGCTATGACGGTCGGTACAATGACCGTGAACAATATTGGAATTATTACTATGGTTGGAAGGGTGAATAAGCAGTGGTGATCTGGATACATCGCAAAGATTCTGTAAATATAGACCCAAGGAAGCCTGAACGAGTTATTTAGGTCTACATGGTTATGACTAACAAATGGCTAGTATAAGAAGATAGCCGAGAGTTCCAGCGAAAATGCATTCGAAAAACAGGAACCTGCTAAATAAGGGTCATAGAGGATATGACTTAATTATTCCCTGTAATCCCTCAATCACCTTATTCAAGGATTCTAGTCAACCAAGAAGGACGGAAATACGAAAATGAAAAAAAAAATGGATTGCTGGACTTAAAAGTAAAAACTGGTGCTTGGGAAGGAGTCGGTTAAACGAGATGGAGAGAAAAGATAGTGCTCAATAATTAGTTTTATCATAAAAATACAA
>JAGPOY010004444.1:0-11935 GCA_018983105.1 Silene uniflora | reverse complement strand
ATCAAGACATCATATGGATCAACACAGGCCACCCCAAGAGGGACAGGTGACAGACACAGACACACAAACGTCAGTCCCGACAACAAAACATATATATATATGCATGACATGTAAGGTAAATGCAATAGAATGACCGTGAGTACCATCACCTCGTCTCCACCACACAACCAAACACAACCGGACACCGGGACACGCCCAGACGTGCCTAATCACACACAAGGTACTCCGAACACGTCGGTGGTACCGGGCCCGAGAGCGACACGGATCCCCTGCCAGACGTCACGCCTAAACTACGTGAGTCCCTCCATAACTCAAGCCATTAATGTGCACATCCCTCTTGGAGTGGGAAGTTCCAAGAGGCGACCCAAGCGGAAGACGGTCTCCCAACCGCCTTCCGTCTCCATAACAAGTAACCACATCAACCTCCGTCGTACAACAACACAATATGCAAGGTATTATATAACATGTCAAATACCGACTCATGAAATGCAAACAATGACAAACGACTCATTTAACAATTGAACACATTATCGAAACTGAGTAGGATAAACCTACCTTTAAGCAATCCCGTCAAATAAGCAAGCCAACGGATAAATAGTGCACTACTAAACCTAAGTAAAATATCATTCCTGACTGATAAAGTTTCCTTTTATAAGGTGTTGGACACTAAAAGGTAAACCATCCCCATTCATTGAAGAATAAGCAAGTTAGTTGTGGGACATCTAATAGAACTTTCTTCTCTAAATGTTTATTTGATTGACATTAATTTTGCTAGTATAACATCGTCAAATATTTGATACCGGTGGTGGTAGTCATCTTCGTATTCGATACTAAAGATGATAATAATATAACGACTAGCATTAAATAATGTCAAGAGATAAGAGTCATTGAGTGCTTAATCTAGTTTTGGGCCTAGAGTTGTACCTTAATTAGGATTATTAAGTACACAACTCTAAATAAGAATATAACTTTTGTTAAGATACAAAAGAGGTTTATGGCTAGCCCGTACCTTAATTAGGATTATTAAGTACCTTAATTTGGTTTATGGCTAGCCCGTACAAGTTAAAAGTAACTATATTCTAAACCAAACTAGAATAATATATATCATGTAGATGATATAAGACTCAATTTGGTATCCCAGATTCAATCCTAATTCTGGAATGATAAACGCATTTAATCACAAGAGTTAGGGAGTACTCTTGAAACCATTAGATTACTAATCTTATGGTGTATGCGTATCTTGTATTCAAAGCAAGATTGTAACACCCCGTAAATTTGAAGATCTTTATTATATTTTAAAAGTAATATTTTAATCTATTCTAATTTAATATTAATTTATTTGAAATAATAGTAATTTGATGAAATATAATTTTATTTTATTTTGAAGTAATGTAATTATTTTTGATAGTTTAGAAATGTTTAAAAGTAATTTAAACTATATTTAAACATTTTACTTTGATAAAATAGATTTCTGATAAAAGTCGTAAAATTGGGATTTTCACATTTCTTAAGTTCGTTGGGTAAACGAGTTTAGACATAGGGCATATGAGTACTTAATCTTTTAGTAGAAACGTGTTTAAAAACTTTAATGTTCTCGGAAATCGCGTTCGATTAATATTTCTAATTACCGACGAAACGAATCTCAAAACGTAAACAATTGACCCAACCACACCCCAACCTTGGCCAGCCAACCCTCCCTTCTCTCCCCCTTCATTTTTCATTTCCTCCATTTCCCAATCTCTCTCTATTCATCCCTTCAAACACCAAAACACCAAAAATTCATCTTAAATCCTCCATAAATCCTTCATTTCTCCACCAAATTTCATAAAAATTATATATTTGGAATCCTCTCTTTATCCCCCCCATCTACTAGTAAGCTTTATTTTCTTTTCCCCCAATTTTGTTTTAAGGCTCATCTTTTTAGGGTTTCGAATTTAGGCCTAATTAATGTGTTTTTGTAGTTCTTATAGATGAAGAATTTGAAGATGAGTTAGGGGACTCATATATTATTGAAGAAGAAGAGTAGATTTCGTTTTTAGAAACTTTCTCAAGTTTATATTTTGTCTTTGCAAGCTTAAGGTAACTATTCCGAGTTACTCGGCGAATTAATGTTACATATATTGTGTGTTTGTTGTTGTGTTTATTGTTTGTTGGATGTTTATGTGTTTAATAATGTGTTAACTTCACTTTCACATGATTAATAATGATTTGCTAGCTTTTAGGAATTGTTCATATGTGCTAGTTTAAGACGGTTTCTATACGAGTTTTACTTGACCATTTTGAGGAAAGTTGGTACCTTTGGATTCATGGTGAAGTGGGTAAACCATGTGGGTAATTTATTTGGATGGATGTCACATGATTCATGCTCAAATTTTCGTCTTAAGACGGTCTCAAAAATAGTAGCTGAATCCCGTGTAAGGTCTGTCCAGTTTCGGTAAAATGGCCATAACTTCCTCATTTCTTGTCGATTTTGGGTGTGTGACCTACCGTTAGAACCGTAAGAGGATAAGCTATCACCTCCAATTGGTTTCACCTTATTATCATGTCTAGAACTTGAGTTATATCCGTTTGAAGTTGACCCTTGTTGTAGTTGGGTCCTAAACTTGTTTTTTTTTGAATTGGTTATTTTATAAGTCGGAATATTTTCTTTATGACGATAGTTTTCACATGATAAAAGTTAGAAGTGGCATGAAAATAATATTGTGGTGAATTTCGTGTTGTGGGCTGAAATAGGCCAAGACTCTGACCTGGGCCAGTTTGACCAAATGAGTTTGGTCAAACTAGGTTTAAAACCGGTCAGCCTCGATTTGACCGATGACCCGTCGCGGGACTTGGGTCGAGGGTTTGTCTTTGAGAATGATTATCCTTTCACATATTGGTTGTTGGATGAATTGGTTGCCTTATACTTGAGTCTTGTTGCCTTTTTGCCATTTTAGCTTGTTCTCATGGATTACGATACTAATGGTTAGCTAAGTTTGAGTTACCATTGATATTGTGGATATTGTTGGATTACCAATTGAATATATATACTTTGTAGCCTTTCACATGCTAGGATGTTATCCTAGGGTCCTTGTTTGGAGTATGACTATTTATATTGCAAGTTTGGACTCCTTGCCCCGCTTATTTTTAAAACAGGTGTCCTACTTGTCTTTTGTGGTGTTGGTATTTTAGACCATCGTCATAGATAGGCCCTTATAGTCTTTGACGAGTGTATGTTCACAGCTTAATAGCCTTTGTGTCTTAGCTTGGTGGGTGTATATCCAAGTTAGGGTATGACCTCCTGACGTACTGTTTATTGATGTATGTGGTTATATCCGAGTTTGGATATGACCTCCTGCCGTACTCCCTATCGAAGTATGTGGTCAGCTTAAGTACTAGCCAACCCTTTGGTGGATCTCCTTAGGGGTACTCATGTGGTGTCAATCAAGGGTCTTGGATGCGTAAGGTATCCGCATGTCGCTAGGTCTGCGCAAGTTTAGGACTAGGGTGTTTACCTTACCTTGTGGTATAGACTAGAGTTACAGAGTGACTATTGACTGTCCTAAGAACTTATGCCTGTCTCTGATATATTGTCCTTTCTTGTTTGGTGATTCTATGGATTATAGAAGGTGAGATGCAAGCCGGCTATGGTTGATAGAGTTTGGATTCCTGAATGTTATGTGATTCACATGATAGCGTAGTGTGAGTCGGTCTAGTATTCACATGCTAGGACTATGTGTCTTTATATTGTTGTTATATGTATGATAAGGTTATCTTTTGGTTCATATTCATATCCTTGTGTTTACATGTTATATTAATTAGAGTAAATTATAAATAACTCCCTTACATAATCGACTTTTTTTAAATAACCCTCTTTTATAATTTTTAATTCAAATAACTCCCTTTTAAAACACGTTTTTATACAAATCAATGCCTATTCATCGGAATGAGACTTGTTTTTGAATTTTTCAGCCAAAAATTCATTTTTTCCCTTCAATTTTAACTTATATAAGATGTTAAATTACTATTCTGCTTATTTACTCACTATCTTATTCTTTAAAACAAGACAAAATGACGCATTTATGCTTGATTCTTCTTCACTCAGAGTGCATGATTTGAGTGTATTATATTTGAGAGAGATCTGGAATTGATCACGGCCTATGAAAACATAGTAGTGATGTAGAGATTACGTTATAAGAAAGGTAAATCGATCAAATTATAAAAAATAAATCTAGTTCCGATGAAGAGGCATTGATTTGTTGAAAAACAAGTTTTATAAGAGTGTTATTTGAATTAAAAATTATAAAAGGGAGTTATTTCAAAAAACATGACTATATAAGAGTGTTATTTGTAATTTACTCTATTAATTATGACATGTCGTGGCTGGGAGAACTCGGAGTTACTCCCCACTGACTGTGGCTTTCGTATTTGTATAAAATGCGATCGATAGGTATGGTGAGGCATATATGGGGTTCACGACGAGCTAGCGAGCAAAGTAACCTTGGGACCTTCATAGATTCGATTTCTATTTGTAGAAACCCTTAGACGATTTTTATGTCTAATACATTTTAGGGACATATGTCTCCCTCTTTACATTGGTTTGTATCATTTTGTTATTCGCAACTTTCGCGATTGTTATGTTATAAACCTTTTGTTTAAGACCATGTATGTTTGACACCTTCCAAGTTGGATATCTTTATAACTGGTTCAGGTTTTAAAAATTACAGGTTTTTATCCAAACGGACCTATTACAAACATATCCATGAAATTTTATCCTAGAATTACGTGTTTACTTTTCCGCAATAAATGAGGGTGTCACAAAGATGTCTCGTGGTCTTTTATGAAAAGGAAATTGAGGATTTAAATCATTAATCCAGATAAGGTTTATCATTACTTCTTTTCTTTTACCGACGATTTAGATTGACATGAAGTGTTCACTTAATAAGGTACAAAGAGAAATGTTTGAAGAAGTTCAATGAGTTTCATGTGAAGTATTTAAACCTAAAGGAATATAAGATCAAGGCTTACGATTCGATCGTGATGGGAATATCTTGCTGGTGACTTAGATATACACCAAAGAAGGTGTGCTATATAGTATCAGAAGTTTATCTCTCCTAACACACATTATGGGCTAAGATGTGGTTAGATGAAGAAATCAAACCCTATTTGATATGGTTTGAGTTTTAATCAAGTTACTTTGAGTTACTTGATTTTATTTTGGGGTTTTATCGTTTTTGTCTTTTAAATTCTTTTTCCACTAAACTAAAACGATTCATATAAGATATGATAAGGTAGGGTACCATGTTTGTAAGTTTCCGAAACAACCAAGTGACCACATTTCTTATAATCACGTGTACAAAGGGTTTGTGGCTCGTGATGCTGTCTTTCTAAAATACAGGTCTATTTTTGGAAGACAGAGTGGGAGAAAATGTTCAAGAGCCACAAAAGAAATTGGCGTGTCGCAAGAAACATCTTGGCTACATTTAAACGTTGTTGCTTCGGAACCTAGGAGGTAAGGTTGAACTCATATCTTGTTGAAGATGATGAATTCATGTTACTTTTAGAAAGTAAAGAACCTATAACTTACAAAGAGACTGTTCTAAGTCACAACTCGTATAATGGCTCGAAACCATTTAAGTCCGAATTGAATTCCAAGGTGACATTGTCGAAATTACTTGAAGATATTTCTTCGATAATTGACTTGTTGAGAATGCAAAAATATTACAGATATATTTTAAAGCTAGATTTGTGGCAAAGGGTTTGCACTAATGCTTAAGCTTATTCGGATTCTCTTAGCGATTCTATTTCATTGTGATGAAATTTGGCAATTAGATCTAAAACCACTTCTTGAATTAGATTCTAAAAGAAAGAATGTATTCGATACATGTAATGAGGTTTTTGTAGATCCTTGCAATCCTAAGACAATGTGAAATTTAAGAGATAGTCTTAAGTAGGGCACTAATGAGTTCTGGTCAACGTTTTGATCATGTGATAAAACTTATCTCGATAGGTCGAGGATTTGTGTTTGCGCATGAAGTTTAGTGGGAGTTACGATGATTTTGTTTAGTCTTATATGTGGGAGACATATTGATCATTGGAAATGATTTAAGACTTTGGAGTAATATAATACATCCAAAAGTATCAAGATTTATGTAGATAAATCTATATGATATTAGCACTGAGTCAGAAGTCTTATATTGATAAGATTCGTGATAAGTTCAATTGAGTTGAACGTATTTGATTGATTCAATTTGCTTCCAATGCCGGATCAATTAAATGTGCAATGATATTTTCTTCATATACTTTGAGTATGACGAATTGGATGTATAACTCTTCATATAATTGAAGTATGATGAATTGTTTCAAATCGATTTTTAATTAATAGTTACTTAATAGCCATGTGAATTATCTTTTTTTTTTTTGGTGCGTATGTGAATTATCCTCGAGTGCTTGTGGAAGCATTAAGGTTATATATTAAGCTAAGTGTTTTAATGTAATTAACTTAATTGTGTAAGGGTATTACACAAGTGAAAGTAGAGATTGCGTAAAGTTTCTGAAAAAAAAAACCATATATGAAACACATATAGATGGTTGATGAACCATTAAGGCTATGTAATTTATGGAGTAAATATGCTAGAATTGTTCTAGGCAATAAAGAACAATGATACATGAGTACAACGGATACTGAGTACATTTGCATCATGAGATGAGCAAAAGGGATGAATCCCGCAAACTGTGAGAACAGTGGGAGCTATTCTAAGGCTGAGAACCTATGTCCAGATTGGATCTAGACGAGTACTCAGAGAATTTTTGTAATGCAAAGGTATGTGTTACAAAGGAAAAACATGTATGTAGTAAGGTTGAGTAAGTTGCCTAGTGTGACTAACACCTACTAACCTACCTTCTTAAAGGTTCTACATGATGAGTCATGACATTTCAATTGAGTTGAGATGAATAACTACGTACAAGATTAAATTTGGATTATAGAATATGAAGTAGTAATCAGGTATTTACTACTCATATGTGATAATCACATTTGTCGTTTGAGTTATCATTAACTCATCTTATACTTTGTTAAATTCAATGGGTTGTAGAGACAACATTGAACCCCATTAAGGTGAACTGGATTAACATAGTATTCGCCCCTAGTTGCTAAAATGAGGTGACGTCTCGAAATGACTAGAGTGTGATGCGATTGATGGCAAGTTCAAGTTCCATGGAGTCATATGGGATGACTAGTCGATCACATAGGCAGAAGGATAGGAACACTCTGTCGGGCTAATGACCGCTTATAGAGCTCTGACAATTTTTATATACATAGCCTGGTCGTGGCGGGAGCTACTATCGTATTCTGAATGAGTCGATTCTTTGACTAATGACTATTCGCCCAAGGTGGCATAGTTTCAGAGTAACTTTGATTTATGTCCTGCGACTTTCGTAACTGGGGTTTATATGGGCATATTTTGGGTTATGATGAGCTGTGGCTATTCGAAGGGAAAAGTGCAATAGGAATTGTCCACCCCTTGTCAGGGTTATAAAATATCTCAAGGCCACTCGAGGAGTAGATAACTGGAAATGCGTGGCCAGGCTCGGAAGGTAACTATGGTAGATAATTCCGGTCACACAGTTATTCTCCAGATCGAGAAAACCACTCATGATATGATCAAATGCAAGTACGACCTGCAAGACACCTTGCGTTGAGTGGGAGATAATAATATCACAAGAGAATTGGTGACGCACACTTGTCGCGGACAAGTGGGAGATTGTTGGAGGATGTGTCCTCGACAATAATGCGATCACAGTAATTTAATTACACATTACAAAATCTCATATTAAGAATACAAATTGGGAAAGTTACTCCTTGTCAACTGATCGACATTTATCAGTAATGATTGGCTGTCTAGAGTTTGACATTACTGTCATATGATGGTGTTTGACCGGTTGATCCCTTTAAGGTCATATCTCAAGGGAATTCGATCTTAATTGATTATTTAATTAATCGTATGTGATACGGGTTAATTAATACCTTATAACTAGAATTGATTTTATGAGTAAATTGACGGTATTATTTTAATTGGATTAAATAAGATTTCGTCTAAGTAATTAAATTGTTTTGTTACTTAGAATTGTTTATTGTTTACGAAACAATTAAGACGAGCATGAACGGTTCGATATAATTACGAGTTGTCGTAATTTATAATGCAATGACATATTTTATAAGATAGTAATTATGATATTACTAGTGAAATTATTTAGTTATTTCATTATTATGTATTATGAATTTTATGGAGATAAAATTGCATAATTTACATAATAGGTCATGTAACATGTCTAATGTGTGACATTATACATTTGTACAATTGACAAACATAAAATGGACTCCATTTTATGTATGTGAACTGTTTGGGCATAAAATTGCACATTTGGCCCATGACGAAAAGGCCCAAACGAAACAGCCCTGGAAGTGAATGAAGATGTCTTGGAGGGAAAGCTACCTAAACCCTATTAGGGTTTAGGTCCTATATAAGAAGACGAGAAGGAGACATGCAAACCCTAATTCCATACGCGTTCATACACTCATAGCATCCCTAGCAATTGTACTAGCAAAACTCGTGCCTCTCGCCCCTTGTATTCGTCCTTCTTTACGTAAAAGCTAGTGCAATACTTGGAAGGGTACCGTCCCTTCCCGCGGTCGTTTCCCACATTGGGTTTTCCGCGTCACCAAAGGCCTTGTCTTATTCGTTTATTTACGCATCTAACAACGCAAATCACCCGAATAACGTATAAGACCTCTTTGACCTAAATTACGAAAAATATCCCAAACAGTTTGGCGCCCATAGTGGGGCATAGTGGTCGTCAACGTTATTCACCCAATCTCGCAATGGAAAAAGATATTCAAACCTCTACAGTGCCAACCTCTGCGGTACCAATCTCAATGGTACCAGTCCCAACAGCGACTGGATCTGGGGGAACCCAGGTCGGCACCCAGAAGGGAGCAACGGTGACGTCCGGACAAAAGGACGCTCAAATCGTTACCCCCACACCGCAACAACAGAAGACATCTCCAAGCTCTGTTCAGCTCTTGCTCGATAACCTGCAGGAACTAAAGAAGTCAATGGACGATATGCGCCAGCAGCAGAAGCTAGCAGAAGATAGAGCAACAAAGAGAGACCAGAACATCCGGGCAGAACTGGACCTCGTCAAACAGCGATTTCCCGCAGCAGCAGACAAAGGGAAGAGCATTGCTGCAGCAGATGACGGGACCCAGATGAGGACTATCCCGTCTGAGATAGTGACCAGGCTGGATCTGACTGAAGACGCAAGAGTAGCCCCCCAGGGGTTTGCATATCTCAGCGACTGGCGTCCTGCGAGCAGCATGGAACAGGCGTCAGGTAACATCGTTGCTACTCATCCTATCACACCTAACCCTATTTCTAGTGCAGGACAATCATTCCAGGTCGCTAGCGAGCCACCTAGGACGCAGGAACAATGGATCCCCCAGATGATGACAGCAGCCAGCCCGTATGGCAGCTACCAGAACACAGGGGCACAATCCATAGGAGGCAGCGGCCAGGAGAGGCAGCAAGCAAACAGCATAGCCGAACAGCGCTACTTGGAGCTGCTGGAGATGATAAGTAGGGTCCCAGGGAGGCCGCCTACGCTCGAGAAGGCTACACCTGACAGCTACGCGGATTCTCCCTTCACAGATGCCATATCTATTGTCACCATGCCGAAAGGATTCTCGGTTCCGAGCATGACACTCTTTGACGGGAAATCTGACCCGCGTGATCATGTGAGCCACTATAAGCAGAAGATGATGACGGTAGCAGCAGTAGGGCACGTGAAGGAAGCATGTATGTGTAAAGGGTTCGGGTCCACTCTGTCTGGGCCAGCATTGAGATGGTTCACAGGACTCCCCAACAGGTCGATTGCTACATTTGCGGACTTAGGGAACGCATTCACGTTGCAATTCGCAAGCAGCGCTAAGACACAGAAGCACGCAGGAGACCTGTACAAACTAGTTCAGGGCCCGGACGAGACTATCGCTTATTACACGGTCAGGTTCCTCAACGAGAAAGTGGAGGTGCGAGATTGTGACGCCGCCACTGCGATAGAGGCGTACAGCAGCGGCCTCCATCACGACACCAAGCTCTACGAGGAACTAACAATGAATCCAGCTCCAAACTTCGCTACAGTCCAGCAGTACGCCAAAGGAGCAATCAGATTGGAAGAAGATTTGGAGGCAAGAGCTAAGTTAGAAGCATCACGATCAGCAGCACCACAGAAGGAGGAGAAGTCTCACAGGAAGCAACAGTCAGAAAAGAAGGATAGCAGATTCTCGCCATACGCACGAGGCATTAAGAGGGTAGACAACCGTGAAGAAATGCAGCAGTTACCAGCGGTAATCGAGTATGGCTTCTCAGTCGGGCTAGGAGGACTACTAAAAGCCCTGAGAGATATGAAGGACACCGTAAGGTGGCCAAAACAACCAGTAGAACCGCAGTCCTGGAGGAAGGATAGCAAGAAGAAGTGTGAGTTCCATCGGGACATCGGGCACTATACAGAAGACTGCTTCGTCTTGAGAAGGGAAGTCAAACGGCTGTACGATGAAGGTTTGCTGAACCACCTATTACCACGTGGGGGCAAGCAGGAGAAGGTGGACTCCAACAGGCAGTCCAAGCCACCTCCCCCAGCTGGAAACGCGAAGATTATCAACGTGATAACAGGCGGTTCAGAGTTGAGCGGCCTAACATATTCTGCAGCCAAGAGGCACGCCACTCAGTCCAGAGGCGACAGGCCTGCAACATCCTATAGGATAGAGCATAGTGATGTGCCACCAGTTGTCTTCGACGAGGTAGATCTTTAGGACAGTCAGGAGCACCATGATGCTCTCATCATCACCTTGACAATGGCCAATTTCACAGTTAAAAGAATCATGGTCGATACAGGAAGCTCAGTTAATCTAATCATGCTCACAACGCTAAAGAACATGGGGTTCAGTGAGCAGGATCTGCAAAAGAAATTTATCCCGCTGGTCTGATTCAGCGGAGAGGCAGCCAGCTCACTAGGACAAATCACTATTTCCACTTGTGCTCAAGGCGTAAACAAGCAAGTGAACTACCTTGTCATTGATGGACCATCCACCTACAACGTCATCCTTGGAAGGCCATGGCTGCATCTGATGAAAGCAGTCCCCTCGACTTACCATCAGTGTGTGAAGTTCCCTGCACCTTGGGGAATAGAAGAAATACGAGTAGATCAGGAGGAAGCCAGAAGCTGCTATCAGAAGGCACTCAAGTGCACGACAACCCCGCCAGCATAACAATTACAGAGAAAGCCTGTCCAGGACGAGTACGTTGAGCCTCCAACCGAGGAGCTAGATCAAGTTAACCTGGACAAGCTACACCCAGAAAGAACAGTGCCAGTGGGAGCCGAATGTACGGGCGACATTAGAGAACGATTGGTCAAATTCCTGCGAGATAACATGGATTGCTTCGCTAGGTCCCATGACGATATGGTAGGGATAGACCCATCCATCATCACCCATAAACTAAGCGTGAGTCCAGGGTGCAAACCCATCCAGCAGAGACGGAGGAAATTCGCAGCAGAAAGAAACACAGTGATCAACCAAGAAGTAGATAACCTACTAGCAGCAGGCAAGATTCGAGAAGTGAAATACCCAGAATGGTTGTCCAATGTGGTGGTGGTGCCTAAGTGTTGGAGCTGGTGTCCTCCGCATGTAGTGTGATAACGTCATTGCACATACACTTGTACGGACAAGTGGGAGATTGTTGGGGCTGGTGTCCTCTACAGTTAGTGCATTGACTTGTCAAATCTCTTAAAGGATCACAAGGGCATACTTTTGTATTATTATCAGTTGATCCACGTTTATCAGTAACGGTTGGCTTGCTAGATAAGTTTGACGTTACTGTCATACGGATGGCGGTGATCAACT
>JAGPOY010004443.1:0-11936 GCA_018983105.1 Silene uniflora | reverse complement strand
ATTGAGTTTTGACGACTTTTGTCAGAAATCGGTTTTATCAAAGTAAAATGTTCAAATAAAGTTTGAATTACTTTTAAACAACCTTAAAACATTTCAAATGATTACTTTACTCCAAAATAAAATAAAATTATATTTTATCATATTATTATTATTTTCGATAATTAATTATTTAAATTAAAATTAATTAAAATATTACTTTTAATGCGAAAATAAAGGTCTTGAAATGACGGGGTGTTACATTTGACCTTGCAAGACTCATAAATATTCGGACTCTCTCGGGTCACTCTTCTCTCAACAAGCAAATGGTAAGCAACTTATATGTGAAAGAGAGAAGAAAAAGTAGTCGCTCACCTAGACTACGACCGACATAATCATGCATGCAATATAATATGATAGATAATTCTAGCTACCGTACACACGCATCCACCGTTCAAGGACTATCACGTGCCGAACAATTGCATAAATATGGGAGTGTGAGGCTAATTTGTAAGAAGGGCAAAATAATTTATGGAAAAGTGAAGGTCAAAGCCGAGCTAGAACCTAATCAAAACCATAGTAGCGCATCCCGCTCTTCCAATCGTCAAAAATAAATCATTGCCTTTATAAGACTAGGCAAATACAACAATTCCCAAAAATTCAGCTCGTAATAATATGAATAAGCATAGGAGGTGTGTAAATAACATTTTCAGCCACTTTATTATTTTTTTCTGATTTTTTTTTCATTTCTTTTCTATTTTTTTTTTTCAGGCGGAACAGTGGCTAACTCCTCGATCGACTAGAAGAGTGCTCGATCGAGGAGAACTTATACCCAAAATACGTGGATCGAGAAGTAATGACCTCTATCGAGGGACTACCTCAACTAATATCTACTCGATCGACCAGAAGGGCACTCGATCGAGCAATTATCATACCAAAAGCTACTCGATCGACCAGAAAGGCATTCGATCGAGCACTACTCACCCGTCAGTCCTCTTCTTCACAAATACCCACTCCATACATAATAAATATGAGCCAAAATCTGATACAAGGCAAAATATACCGCAAAACCACTAACTAGCTCAGCAAAGGTAGGCTAAATATAGGTTGTAGTTAAGGGTCAACTGGCAAATTTGGCTAATGTGGAGTTTAATGGGGTAAAATGAGAAAAGGGAGTATGCAATCGTTCTCTAACACGTAATACCGACCACAAACCCTTGCGTGCAGGCAATAAGCAATTAAATTTCATATTTGTGCAAATTAATGGTACATGACATGCAAGGAGTACTACTCACATTTCTAAATAAAATTGGTCATGAATGTCACCAATTTATAAGGCTCTAAAACTCAGAAATTATAAGTAGTTTGCCAAAAATCGTAAGTCAAGTCTACTAGTCCAAAATATCGTTCAAGACAAAATTCGAGAAATCACGTTTGTTTTGCAAATTGAATCGTGAAAGGCAAGGAATGGCATACAATTAAACTTATAGTGCGGTTTCATCATTGAAAATACTCCAATCCGACTCTACTATATGCAAAAATAAACGTGTAACTATACTAAATTTTTTTTTTTTTGATTTTTGATTTCTTTATAAAACATGAAATAAATAACATAAAATGGAAACGTGAATGCAAAACAAATGCAAATGCAGACGCAAAAAGGATGTATTACCCTCCCCAAACCAAATTGGACAATGTCCTCATTGGCTCCCAACTATACTAACAGCAACAAAGGGAAAGGGGTATACAGCCTAATACATGGTACTAGTAAAATACAGTAAAATACAAAGAGATGGAAAAAAAAATAGGAGGGAACTCACAATATGTATCATGAACTCTATCAAGAACTATCCTCCCCAAACCAGCTGCAAAACACGCATGGGAGGCTAGTCATCACCCGCTGCCGCCTCCTCCTCCGCACCCACCTGGAAGGTCGGGTCCCGCTCCTCCTCCTGCGCTGCCCTCCTGACTGCCGCCTCAGCACGTAGCCTCACCTCTCTAGCTACCGGTGTCTCCTCCACCTCCTCATTAGACTCGGGAGGAAGTGGAGAGTACCCACCCTCTGGGTATCGGTAGAAAGACGGGTTGGGCCAGCCAGCTGGAATAGGACGCCCCTGGCGCATGTGCTCCTCGTACAAGGAAAACAGGGCTAAAGCTTGATCCTGTCTCATCCGGGCGACGTCCTTGCGGATCTCCAATAACAAACTATCACGGCACCTTTGGTCTAGGACCGCGGGTGCCTCAAACAAAGGAGGGCAAATAAAATTGGCCGGAAAGGCCGTCTGAACTGGGGAGGGGTAGGTGTATGAGTGGGTGTAGGAGTCACGGTAACAGACGTGGGAAGCACAGTAGTCCCAGTCTGCTGAGAGCCAGAAGGCCCTCCAGCTTCCCTCGGCGGGGAAGTCCTCGTCCTCTTCTTGGAAGAAGAGGAAGGAATGGCTCCTAAAGGTAGGTGGTAGGTAGGGGGAGTGGGTCGCGTCCCCTGAACAGAGTGTAAGGTAAGGAAGCGGGGGAGAGTCGAACATGGCAATACAACAGAGGGATGTCCACAAATCTTCCATGTCCGACTGTCAGCCCCCATCAGCCAAGTAAAGCCCATCATAGTCTTAAGAGTAATAGCAAAATCTTTGTCATAAGGCTTATGGTGTCTAGGGAAGTCGGGGTACAGGTGGCGGGCAATCTGAGTAACTAAGCCGCCACCTACAACAGCCTGAGTAATTTGGGAACCGATACCGTCCCAATGCTGAGCTATCAAATAAGCAATGTTAAGAGCAAACGGGGTACCGTAATCAACGTTTAGGTACCCTGCGAGAATTGACAGCTCAGTGTTGGTGACGTTGTTCGGCTCCGGCCGAGCAAAAATAGACTCACCTAGGAGTCGCAAAAAGAAGCAGGGGACAGGTAAGTGCACGTGGACCACCTTACGCTGAGCGTAGGGTGTGTGTGAAAGGGCAGCCCACATGGGCCTAGTCAACTGCCTAGGCGGTGCCGTAGGTGTAATACTCCACTGAACCGAATAGGTTATTCGGGTGGGTTACCTCCTTGAAGAGGTCCAATGATAGGCTTAAATGACTAGTGCTTAAAGGGATTGAAAGTACTACTCATATCAACAAAGTGCACTTTCTTTTATGGTTATCCATGCATAAGAACTCCACAGTTAAGCGTGCTTGGCTGGGAGTAGTCTTAGGATGGGTGACCTCCTGGGAAGCTTCCCGGGATGCGTATGAGTGAGGACAAAATGCGCTATAAAGGACCTGTGTTGATCTGTGGGCCATGTACACAGCTTGGCGAGCTACCGTGAGTGACCGCTCCCGACCCGGTTTGGGCCGGGGTGTTACAAGTGGTATCAGAGCAACCCTGCGACCGTCTGGTGAGCCTGTGGTCAGGAGTACCCAGGTCACCAACCTAGCGGGGGAGGATTCTGGGTTAGCAGGTTATGCTCCCAGGCGCAACGAGGACGTTGCGTTCTTCAAGTGGGGGTGTGTAATACTCCACTGAACCGAATAGGTTATTCGGGTGGGTTACCTCCTTGAAGAGGTCCAATGATAGGCTTAAATGACTAGTGCTTAAAGGGATTGAAAGTACTACTCATATCAACAAAGTGCACTTTCTTTTATGGTTATCCATTCATAAGAACTCCACAGTTAAGCGTGCTTGGCTGGGAGTAGTCTTAGGATGGGTGACCTCCTGGGAAGCTTCCCGGGATGCGTATGAGTGAGGACAAAATGCGCTATAAAGGACCTGTGTTGATCTGTGGGCCATGTACACAGCTTGGCGAGCTACCGTGTGTGACCGCTCCCGACCCGGTTTGGGCCGGGGTGTTACAGTAGGTCCATCACTAGCTACTCCCAAAACCCTCCCGAGCTCGACCACAGTCCAGGCATGTGACTCGTTAAAGAGTCTAAAGGTGATACAAGGGCTGTTAGGGTCCTTATCATACATATCACCATCAAAATCGTAAGAACTGAAAAACTCAAGTGTGGGGACCCGATAAGTCGCCCCCTCCCCCCCCCCCATAGCTATCAAACCCGACATTCCCGTCCCGTTAAGAATGGCACAAACATCATCATATATGCCTAAAAGCTGTAAATCAGTACGGGAAATAAATCGACTAGAAATCAAATGCGAGTCAATTAAACGCTCGAGCCGAGTACGGTGAGCGTAAGAAACGAAATGTACCTCACTGCGCTCAGCCAAAGGCTCAGGTAAAGCTGCTGGTGCGCGCTGGAGAGGTCGTGGGGGTGCTAAACCCGGGACAATAACCTTCGGAATGGCTCCAGTCCTCGACCTCTGTGTAAAGACATCAGCAGTAGACGAAGAAATAGCGGCATAAGGACGAATAGGAGCAATGGTAGTGACAGAGGCAGCAGGAGAAGCAATAGCCTGAGTAGGCTGCAAAGGAACCTCAGTCACGGCCTGACCAGAACCAGCAGCAGCAAGAGGCTCAGTGGTAACACCCTCCATAGCCGAACTAGCGGCAACAGCAACGTCGCTAGCTATGACGGTCTCAGAAACCGTCTCAGGAATAGTGGTGGCAGGCTGCTCGGCTACAGACTCGACAACGGCCGTCGTGGCCTCAACGGTGGTAGACGGAACTTCCATGTTTGTTGTAGATCACCCACAAAAATTACCAGCAAACAAATTATAAGCACGAATTCGAATTTAATCGAATTACAAACCCAGAATTTCGAATAAACCAAATTGAACGGGATAGAGCACGAAAAACAAGGGGGAATTTGATTGATTGTAACAATAAACGAATTGGGTAATGAGTTTGTGGAAAAAATTGGGCAAATAGTTAGCAGAATAAAGGATTGAAAAGGGGATTAGGGTTTATAGATGAAGAACAGAGGTAATTAGATCGAGTAAAAGTAAAAGAGGATCGAAGAAAAACTTCCTTTATATAGGCTTAGGATCTCTCAATCGAGCAAACAACCTCCTCGATCGAGCATTTTATCTTTGGCATTATCCTCGATCGACCATCATAGGACTCCTCGATCGACCAACGCTCAGGACTTGCTCCTCTTTGTCTTCGATCGACTAAGTCACTCTCTCGATCGAGTAATAAATTACTCGATCGAACAAACTCGCTTTCCTGGATCGAGCAACCTTGGACTCTTGATCTTCCTTTTCCTCGATCGAGGACTCGTCCACCTCGATCGATCAATGTTCTCCTCGATCGAGTAATAAATTACCCGATCGAACCCTTCTCCTTAATGTACGCACTTTGAAATAAATTTTTATGCGTATGCGTATCCTTTAACTGCAAAATCAACACAGAAAATATCCCAAAAATACCACAAAATTTGTCCATTGTCAAAATAATTGTCTACGCTAATTGTCTCTACTCTAATTTTCTATAACGCAATAAAACGCAGTAAATAGTCTAAAAAGCAAACGAAAATAAAAGTAGTCTATTTACAAATTGCACGGGGTTGCAAACCCGGCTCACTGTTCAAATAGATCAAGTAGGCCACAGTGGGGCCTCTGACTCGCGGAAATGCCTTCAGCAACGGTGATTTCCGACTTCTTCATCCACTTCATAGTGCCTTCATTAACTTTGCGCTCCTCTTTGTAATCCGTTGAACCTTCACGCGCCACGCCACTTTCTTCATTCTCCGCCTTTGCAAAGTCTTTCGAACATAGTTCGCCAGGTTTAAGAGCCAAAGCACCCCATCCAGGACCTGCAGAATAAATGACTAGAGAACGTTCCTCCATTTTGCTCCCAAGTTGGGGCGGAGGTGTAAGTGCAGCAATAGATACATCATTCACGCGTGGTGTTAGTTCATCAACAATAGGAACAGCAGAAACATCATGCACATACGACTCAGGCACAACATCCACTAAAGGCAAAGCATGGCACGGTAAAATAAACATAGGACCCTTATGGGTCGCAGACTGAGCGAATACAAGGTTCTCCCCACCTATATGAAAGGCCAGCGTTCTCAACCCGACATCTATAACCGCCTGCGCAATGTGCAAAAACGGCCTTCCCAAAATAATGGGAGTATGTGAGTCTTCGGGTATGTCTAACACGACGAAATCAACAGGAATAAAGAACTTCCCTAACTGAACAGGAATGTCCTCTAAAACTCTTAATGGTCGAGATAAGGTCCTATCGGCCATCTGGACCGTCATGTTAGTACACTGAAATCTCGTGAAACCTAACCGTTTAGCTAACGAAAGTGGCAAAACACTGACACTAGCCCCTAGGTCACACAAAGCATTATCAATAGTGTGGGTACCTATACGACATGGGATCGAAAAACAACCAAGGTCAGCCAGTTTAGGTGGGCTCTTATTTTAGAGGAATGCGGAACACTCCTCCGTCAAGGCAATGGTCTCAACAGCATCAATTGACCTCTTACGTAATAAAATTTCACGCATGAATTTTAAATAAGAGGGTACCTTCATTATTAGCTCGGCAAATGGAACGTTCACCTTAAGAGCGCGCATGATGTCAGCAAACCGCATGAACTCTTTCTCAGCCCTAGCCCGTATCAACCGACTTAGATATGGAGCGTATTTCTCATCTGCTCCCTTTCGTCCTTCTCAAATAATGGCATTATTTATCATTCGCTTGCTTAATCCCTTCGTTCGAGTCATCTCAGGTTCATCAGTGGTCGATCGAGCAACATCACCACTCGATCGAGAGCCGTGTTCATCAATAATGTTCGATCGAGCAACAGCAGGGCTCGATCGAGATCTTTCTCCAGAATGGTTGCTCGACCGAGCAACCTCCATATAAGCATCATTCTATCGAGGACTAGAATCTCCTCGATCGACCAAATCTTCAAGAAATTCACTCGATCGAGTGAATTTACCCCCTCGATCGAGTGAATTACCACTGGCAGCAGCAGGAACTTTGAAACTCGTGCCAGGAACTTCAGTATCAGCAACTTTTGAACCGTCATAAGCGAGAACGCTTCTAAATGAAATCATATTAAGGGTCTCCTTCCTCTTTTCAATCTGGGACGGCAAATGGCCGGGTTGCCTTGTCGATTTATTACCCGCAAGTTGAGCAATTTGCGACTCCACCAATTTTATAGTCGCATTATTGGCTTGGTCCGATTTTTGCATTTGGACCGCCAATGACTGAATCATCGACTTAAGCTCCCCCATTTCAGAAACTCCGCTCGAAGAGGAACTAGCTTGATTTGGCACGGCAAAATAAGGAGGCTTTTGAAAGCCTTGCTTGTGTGGCGGAACGTAGGCTTGTTGTTGCGGGGGAGACGGGTTCAACCCATTTTGGCTAGTCCACCTCAAATTGGGGTGAAAATTGTTAGAATTATAATAGCCACCTCCTTGCCGATATTGTTGAAAAGAGCACACTTGCTCCCTTTCAGCAAAGCAATCAACGGCCGAGTGTCCCGGCTCTCCACACCTTTCACAAGTAACCAACTCCTCGTTTTGAAGCAAATGCACCGTTTGTTGATTAGCATTGTTCATTTCCCATTGGTCAAATCTCGCGTTTAGCTTATCCAACTTGGCATCAAGCCCATCCGAACTCACGCTAGCTACGGTCCGCGTTCCGCTTCGTGGGTTACCATACTCGGCGCAATGATTCGCCATCTCTTCGATCAACTTCCAGCCTTTGTCATCATCTACCTCTTGCTGAAATCGACCGTTCGCAGCAGCATCTAAAATAGGCCGATGGTCATCGTACAACCCATTGTAAAATTGGTTGCACAAAAACCATGGCTGAAACCCATGATAAGGAACCGACCTCACTGCTTTCTTAAACCGACTCCAAGCATCATACAAATTCTTCGTGGTGGTTTGCTTGAAGTTCGTGATTTGGGCTCTCAAGGCATTGGTCCTTTGCGGCGGAAAGTATTTCTTGTAAAACGCTAGAGCAAGCGAAGTCCAGTCAGTAATACCGGCTGCTTCTCTATCCAAATCCGTCAACCACTCTCTCGCATTATCAGTGAGCGAGAAAGGAAAAAGGACCTCCTTGATCTTATCTTGAGTTACCCCCTTAGACGCGGGGATAGAAGAACAATAGTAAGCAAAGATTTCCATGTGCGCCCTCGGATCCTCACCCGGCACCCCACGAAATAAGTTTCGTTCGACCATGTTGATGTAACTTGGTCGAATATCAAACGGGTTTCCAGCTTCATCCGTAGCAATCTTGAAACCTTGAGGGATGGCCGCGGCGGTAGGCTCCGAATGACTAGCAATGTTCGGCATCTTTACATGTAATACGGTCTCAACAAATAGGTTTTCGTAAACGGGGCCGTCAAAAACACTGTCGAAAGTACTCAAGGCTTCCTCCCGACGAATTCTCGCTAATTCCCTCTTTCTGCGTAGAAAAGCCCTTTCAGGTTCCGGATTAGCTTCCACTAATTCGCCCTTTTTAGACCTGCGCATACACAACTAAGAGGAAAATAATAAGAACGGTCTTAAGGAATTAGAAATTCCTTAAGACAAGACAGAAAAATAAACAAACAATAAAATTGCCTCCCCGGCAACGGCGCCAAAATTTGATGTCGTGTCGCTATAACACCAAAAATAAAGTCCTAGGTCAACTAACTATGCAGTCAGCGGAAGTAGGGTCGATCTCCACAGGGAGGTAACTATTGTTCGAAAACTACTCTGTCTAGGTAACAATTGGGGGGTTTTAAAATTGGTTTTCTAAACTAATAAGATTAAAAGAGAGAAATCAAGCAAGAGAGAAATAAAGCAGAAATTAATAACGAAAATATCAGAATGAGAGGGGAATATGCCAGGAAACTGTCCACTACGGTATCTGCACTAACGGGTTTAACTTGTTCGATCAATTTATAGCTAGAAAGAGCGTGGTCGTCGCCTTTCGGTTGTTAAACCACGATTATACCCTTTTGGTCTCTAATCGCCCTAGGGTCACCCTAATTGACTTTCGCCCTATATAGGTATCACCTATCAAATCTATGCAAGTCTTCCCTACCAATCTTTCGATCTGGGTCGGGGTTAACTAAACAATTGGTCTCCTGCGTGCACTCAATCAACCAATCACAATAAATTGCATAAAACGATCTCTAGCATCCAAATTAACTGAACAAATTACTACCCTATCATGCATTAACCATAGCTTCCCTCATCCTAACATATTAGGGAATTAGCTACTCATGCTAATAGTAATGAAATCACAATTAACGTACGAATAACTAAGATGCGATATATTAACGATAAAATAAATTAGCATAAAAGAATAGGGCAGAAATAAAGTAATAATAATAGTGATTAAAGTAATAACTAACGATAGATTAAGAGTAAAGAGAAGGAAATTACAATCGAAGCGAATCCGGCGTAAAGAACAAATCCTCGTAATTGCAAAAACCCGTAAATACTAAGTAAAAGTTCTGGAAAATTAAGAGTTGATTGATAAGGTCAAGGTAAAAGTCAGTAATCAGAAGTACTCATTATGGCGTATTAACGCCTTATTTATAAGAAAGATAATCTTTCTAAAACCTAATACGTAAACAGGCTGAGCTCGTCAGAATAGTTGCTCGATCGAGCACTTAAGGTTCTCGATCGAACACTTCTTCATAGCAATCACTACGCCAAATATCACCACCAATAACGGTCAAATAACGCATTTACCGAAATTAAATAGAAGCACAGAACCGTTATTGCAACGACGGTTGTTAAATGTATACCACGGTTAAAAACCGTTATATTAAAACACTAACGCACCATAATACCGTAATCACAACTCAATAACGGTTATAAAACTGTTGTATTGCCTTTTAAATACTTGGGGGTTCAGATATCTCATAAGATATTGTCCAAGATAGATTGTAATGTGTTGGTGGATAAAATGATTCATAGAATAAGGGGTTGGAATAAGAAGAAAATCTCTTACTCTGGAAGATTAGTGCTGGTTAAGTCTGTCCTGGCTACCATTCATAACTACTGGTCACAAATTTTTGTGTTGCCTGTTGGGGTTATGACCAGAATTCAAGCATTATGCAGGAACTTCCTCTGGGAAGGGGGTGCTGAGTATCCTAAGGCCCCTCTGGTTGCCGGGGATGTCCTCTGTAAGGGAAAGAAATGTGGTGGTCTGGGGCTTACTGATCTTACAATGTGGAATGTGGCAGCTGTTGGAAAATTAGTCTGGTGGATAGCAAAGAAGAAAGATCACCTTTGGATTCAGTGGGTGGACAAGATTTATATAAAAGGAAGGAATTGGCTGGATTATCAACCAACTAGTTCAAGTTCCTGGGCTTGGAGGGAAATCTGTGAGGTGAAAGAGAAATTTAAGTCTGCCTACCTCCAAGGGAAGTGGATGGGAGAGGATGATGAGTATACCATTCCAAAAGGGTATGCATGGCTGGATCAGGATCATGCTGTGGTGCAATGGCATAGATGTGTCTGGAACAGGTTCAATGTGAGCAGACATAGTTTCATTCAGTGGCTCTTACAACAAAGAAGGTTAATTACTTTGGACAGATTGGTCAAGATGGGGATCACAACTTCTACATGCTGCTATATGTGTGGAAGTGAAAATGAAACTCATACCCACTTATTTTACAAATGTGATTATGCTAAGAAGTGCTATCAACAGATGTACAATTGGTTAGATGATAAAGGGCAGCTTCGAGGAATTGATCATCCTGAGCTGATGCTGAGGCAGAGAAGGTGTTCTGGGATGGTGAGACTGATTCTGTGTTCCATTCTAGTGGCTGTTCAGTATCATATTTGGAATGCAAGGAATGTGTGCAGATTAGAGGATTATGTCATTGCTCCTCTTGTTCAAATTTTACAGATTCAGCAGGAATGCAGGCTGAGATTGATGGCTGTTACAATGGGGAAACTGAGATTGAATGATGAACTCTGGTGTAGGGAACGAGGATTACTCTAAGCTCCTTATTATGTGATTGGCTTTGTATAAGCATGTTACTTTTATTTCATGCATATGTTTAGCTTGATGTTTGTAAGGTGTAGAAATGGCTTGTATGGTACTGGTGTGAGGCCTTTTATGGCTCGTTTTCTAATATATTCTTACATTTCCACCAAAAAAAAAATATATAACTGTTGTAAAATATATTAATGGCAACGGGTATACTATTATGAAACCGTTATTACATATTAATAACGTTGCGCAAAACGTTGTCCTAGTTATCAATGACTACGGTTTCGCGGTAGGAAAACCGTAATTAAAAAGTATACTTAATAACGGATCATTTCGTAATCAATTTCGTAACCTTAACAACGGCTTTACTACAAAAACAACCGTTGTCATATTTCTTACCTAGACAACGATTGTTCTTCTATAAATAAGCGTTGTAATTGTGGAGAATAAGACAACGGTTATTGTTCGTTATCATTTAATTTTGGCAGCTTGAATAGTAGATTAAATATGTCAACGGTTCTTAAGCCAATCAAAACCGTTGTAAGATATTATTTAAAACGGTTTTTTTAACCGTTATCTTTATTAAATAATTTTTTTTTTAAAAAAGTAATCCTGGCAGCTGCTGAAATGCTATTTTTTCAGCAGCGTTTCTAGCAGTTGCTGAAAAAATTGCATTCCAGCAGCACTGGAATGCTATTATTTCAGCAGCTCCTGAAATAATAGCATTTCACCAGCACTGGAATACAATTTTTTCGGCAGTTGCTGAAATAATAGCATTCCAGCAGATGTGCACTGCAAAAATTCAATCCTGCATCAAAATATTACACCCAATGATCAATTAAACCCAGAATTTATACAGTAGTACAAACCAGTGGATGATGAAAAGCACTAATCCAGTACTTTCTCAAAAAACACAAAAGAAGCCAATACACAACGGCTCTATATATACACGTACATAAAGCATGAGCAACCTATTGAGACTCCGCTATTGAAACAACATAACTGGCCCACATATTTCTCAACTGGGTGATGTCCTCTGGCGAATAGTCTGGGGCTTTGTTGACTTTGAGTGGAAACTACAATTCAAAATATACATAATCAAAATAGACAGAATACATGGGAGTAT
>JAGPOY010004442.1:0-16504 GCA_018983105.1 Silene uniflora | reverse complement strand
AATAATATTTTAAAATAATCAGAAGACATGCGTTTGATACAATAAATAATTTGCAAGGTATGTAAATATTATATTGGAAACACGTCAGTATTATCGAAAAATAATCACTCAATACAAAATGTTGAGTTATAAAAATACTATAAACTCGAAACTCGATCTAATATAAGAAAATAAACAATCAGATTATAGTTGCACATGTAAATAAATGAACGGAACAATATTATTTCTTGTCTTTTTTTTAACTTGGAAGCTGGGACTCGTAAATGGATTATACATCCGATGTACTATCATACTTTTATAATTTCCGAGTATTATAATAAAGTTTTTGAGTTATGTTTTAAAAATTATTAGTTTTACAATAAAGTTTACATTAGGCTCAAAAAATTACAATAAAACTCAAAAACATTACATATAAACTTAGTTAAATTTTGACGTAATAAGCTCAGAAAAAATACACAAGCTCAAAAACATAAAATCTGAAGTAATACATATGTATGTAGGGGTGTTAACGAGCCGAGCCGAGCCCGAGCTTGGACTTGCTCGGCTTGTGCTCAAGAACCAAAACTCGAGCTCTAGCTGATCTCGAACTTACCCGAGCTTGAAAAAAAGGTGCTCGTCATAAAGCTTGCGAGGTTTAACGCGAATTCGAGCCCAAATCGAGCCTATATAAAATTGTTTATTTTATTTTTATTCTTTTTCTTCCGATATTTTTAATAACAAGACTCGAAGGTTTTATGTTAAAATGTTCGGGAAATTAGCGAGATATTTGATATGTGTGATCCAAAAATATAATCATGATAAAATATTTTTATAAAATATGAGCAATATCTTATGTAATCACACAAATTCGTGCCGCTCGCGAGCTTTTCAAGTCGAGTCCGCCTTTGTTCGACTTGACTCATTAAGCTCTCAAGTTGAGCCTGAGTTGAACTCACACGAGTCTAGCTTTGACCGAGACGATCTCGAGTAACTCACGGGCTGTCACGTCTCACTAACACCCCTATTTATTAAATCACAAATTTTCATTTGTGACGGACACTATCCGTCACAATTTCCTTTTTCTTAGTTGTGGGACACACAACTAATCCCCTTAATTAACTACATAAGATGATGTTATTTTGACGGTTTGACCCAGGTTGACCAAAAACTTATTGGTTTGCAATTGAAAACTCGTGACTGTCGCGAGTTCAATTCTTAGCCCCCTCACCAACAAAATCATCAGGGATTCAGGAGTCCTGAACAACTGAAGAACCCTAAATCATAAAAGGGGATTTTTCAACAACTCTAAAATTTCAAGGTAACTCTTTTACCCTGCTTTACCATCTTTTCCCGTTTGCAATTTCCATGTTCGAACCCTAATTTCATCATTGATTGATGCGTAGTTTATTAATCTTCCGGAATTGTACTCCGTAATTGTATATGATGATCTGAATTCGTATAATCCAGGGCATTTGAATTATAATCTTCAATTTAATGGTAACAATTTGAGTTTGATTATGATCTTATTGAATTTTAGCAGTGTGTTGCTTAATTTCTGAACAATCTCTGTGTATGGTCAATCTTCCCGAATTGTACTGTAGTATTTTAGGGTTTGGAGAATTAAGTGTTTCTATTATCTCCTTGTTTTAGTATCTTATTCTGTTTAACAATCGATACCAGATGCAATGTTTGCTGTGTTCACTGTCCCCTGTCCGATACTCGGATATTACTAGGTCGAAACTAGTTTTGGTAATCCAATCGCGTGTCCTTTGGGATATTTGTCGATTGTCGATGTCATGCAGCTTAAAAGTTACGCGTATATGGGTCATATGAACTGAGGTTGAAGGTGATGAGATTTATCAACGAGTCGTAAGTAGCGAGTAATTTAGTGTATAAATCATCAGAGGAGAATGTCTCCTTGATACGGTGGAATGTCATACTCTGTAGTTGGGTTATGAATTGGGGTTTGGTAATTTTGTTGAATTACTACTCAGAGAGAACATGAATGGGTATAGTCATAGGAAAATCGATTTAGTGCATAAAAATTAAAAAGGAATGTGTAGGAAGGATATTAATGTTGTTCTCTAGTGAGCAACAAGTGGAGGTTTTACGAGTTGAAGTACTTCCACTTACATTTATTTGGCTCTTTCCAGTTTCAGTGAGTGTTGATGGCTGAGTGAACGCCCATGGATTTAAAGTTGAGGGTTGGATGAGTGATGGTGCTGTAGAATTGAATGATGGGGTTGGAGTAGGAAAGGAAGTATTGGGAACAGAATTTCCACTCTTGGTGGGTTTTAATGGCTGGATGGATGGCCATTAATTTCAAATCTTCTGAACTAATGTAAAAAATACCATGCTTGAATGGAATTGCGTACACCATTTTTATCTATTTGATAGAACTGCCTGTCTTTCTTGGGTGTAAAGAGAGCTGATAGAACTGCCTGTCTTTCTTGGGTGTAAAAAGAGCCACATAGTTAGTTTAGATGGATTTAGACTTTAGACCCCTTGTCGTGTGAGTTACGAGCACCAGTCCGCACTGAGTTATCAGCTGGCTTAGCTTCCATCTGCATATGAATATTGCGTGTATGAAGTCTTACCCTCTTAGTTTTTAGCTATTGTTATGATTGATATCATTAGAGCTGACCTTTGTGAAACTTCGACCAGGATGCAGCGAAGAAACAAGTCCGGAAAGTCATCTGGGAAAAATGCCAAGGTTCATATGTTAGACATGGACCTAAAGGAAATACTCAGGGAGCACGCTCTCCGCTTTCTCCCTGCAAAAACACTTTCCAGGTCCCTTACAGTGTGCAGGGACTGGAAACTTCAGATATCAACGCCGTTCTTCATCCATAACCAGTCTGTTTCCTGTAAGTCTTTTTCGGGAGTCTTTGTTCAACCTCCTGGGACCCGGCCTTTCTTTCTTTCTCTAGATCAAATGGCTTATGGGGTCCCTGATCAAGAACTCAAGTTTTTACCAGAACCAGTTGATGTCAAATCTTCGGCTAACGGGCTACTTTGTTGTGTTGGACGTGGCCCCGAGCGGGCATACTATGTCTGTAACCCTGTTAATCAACAATGGAAAAAACTCCCTAAGCCTTCCAATGATCACGGGTCTAACCCAGCTATTGCCATTGTGTTTGAACCATCGGTTCTGAATTTTATTGCCGAATTTAAAGTGGTTTGTGTTTTTGCTTCCACCGACATTGAGGAAGCATATGAGTTTGATATATACTCATCTGACCGAGACTCATGGAAGGTATCTTCCGAGATGTACTTTGTCAATTCAAGAAACTTGTATGGGAGACGCAACGCTCAGGGCATTCAGTTTGGGAGAGTTATGTATGTAGATGGGGTTGTGTATTGGTCGATGAGTTGCGGCAGGACTTTAACTCTTGATATGAGGACACAAAAGGCAGCTGAATTTACCAGGTATGGGTATGTACATGGAGGAGGGCATGCCTCAACGTTCTTCGGAACAATGGACGGGCATCTATGCAGTACGTATATTAGGAATCAGTCTATTAATGTGACCGTTATTCATAGTAGACATGCCAATACAATGCCTTCCAAAGCCAGTGAAGCAAATTTAAACAAGACCCATGAGTCTTTTCTTAATTCCAAGGATGTCAAAATTAGCGGTCATTATTCCCCTAAAGTTTTGCTCACATGGGATGGTATTGTAGTGTTCTGTGTTGGAGGTGATGTTTTTTCACACGAGATGAAAACGAACAAGACTAAAGTGTTGGTGCAAGGTGAAAGGACAATCGAGGATGGGTATACAATCGTTCCTTATGTTAACAGCCTTGTGTCTCTTATGTGATCGTCCCCCTATGTCTGTTATTCAGGTATCTGCAGGATTTTTACCAGACTAGTTTAGTTTTCGAGTTTATAGTATTGAATTCTCTACAATTTGCAGCATTTGTGTTAATGCATTCACTTATGAAAGAGCTTTGACATGTTATGTTTGTTTCTGACTAATTAACTTGTTAATCATCTATCAATCATGGGTGTCATTATACTTCCAAAGTTTGTTGTACAGCAGCTTATCAAAGAGTTTAAGATCCCGGATTTAACATCTTCAAACAGATCAGAATCTGGTCATAAATACCAACCCTAAATTACGTAAGCAGGCAAACAATTAAGCGAGCACTAAAACGGAATTCTAAATTACACTACGACAACAAATTTGCCTTTATATCTGATGTCTTTCTATAATTCTAATCTCGGGCAACTGTTTTGCGAGGCGATTTTACACAGATGTGTAAAACGGATACAATTATCAATAAATCATGAACCTTGTAAGTGGAAATGTAATTACAAAACTATTCCGTTTACAGTTTACACTATGTTTGTGTCTGGACTTCTTCTCCACCTATTTTCTTATATCAGCTCTTGCAAAAGTTTAATCAGACAAGTCTCGAACCACCTAATTGCATACAACGATCTTATTTTATGTTAAACATCTCATCTAATATTAGTTGAAATAACAATGTTGTAATTTAAACACATACTCGTATATATATACCACAGCGACCAGTTGGTCATGACCCTCCAAGGTTGAAGGTTAAGTTCCTCTTCTCGATCATCCTCCCAGTGCACATTGACCAATGGAAACGGAACATAAGTTCTGATATCGGATATGGGTATGAAACGCAACGGGTGTGATATGGAAGGATTAATATTTTCAGATTTGAGCATATCGCGAGATAATGTGTAACGTCCATGTCTTTATCTGGTTTGAATTTGATGATGAACGGTGAGGCTACGTTCCCACTCGCTAGACGGAGTTGTATATTTGAGTTTAATCTTTGGCTCGATGAATATCATGCCTGTGTCAACGTCACGCGAACTCGAAGGACTTGAAACGTCATTATTAGTGACAACTTGGGTCGTCTATCCAAGTTCGCACGACCGTTCATTCAACGGTCCAAACCAACAACCTGACTAAGTGACTAGACATAGCAATTTGGTCCAAACGAGTCCAAACCATACTTTACTTGGTTCGATCCACGGTCCATGCACCTATTTACGTTAGTTTGGACTTTTTGACCCGAACATGGATGAAATTGAATAGGTCACGTGACCGGACCGTAGTTCAAACTTAGGTAAGAAAATCTTTAAAATTATACCCACTAATAAGAGTAAATTAGTTCCCTTTTAAAACAAACTTATTTAAAATTACTCCCCTTTAAAACGGTTTTTTAAAATTACTTCCATAAGTTGTATTTTTTTGCTAAATTATTACCTTAAAATGTATATATTTTCCTAAAATTACTCCTTTAAATTGCATTTTTTTTTCTAAAATTGCTTCAAAAAGTTCAATTTAAATTGACTTATTTCATCTATTTTTGAACCTCCCCTACATTTGTCTACATAGATATGCCTTTCAAAGTATAGACTGGATAAGTCATAAACAGAATAACTTCAAAAACAGAAAAAATAAGTCACTTAAAATAGAGTTTTGAGCAATTTTAGCAAAAACTGCAATTTAAGGGAGTAATTTTAGCAAAAAAATTTTAAAACTGTGTAATTTTAGAATTTTTGATTTCAAAAGGGAGTAAATTACTCCACTAATAAATACAGTATTTCTCGAAATCTGAGTATATTGATGGTCTTATACTCGTACGTATTATTTTGACATATTTAACTCAGCCCAGAATCACTCGGTCAATTTCAAGGTAATTTTTTTTTTACCCTCAGTTACGATTTTTCCCCATGCTTAAACCCTAATTTCGACATTGATTAATTGATGCGTAGTTTACTAATCGATTTGAATTGTAATTGTATATGACGATCTGAATCCGTATAATCTTGAACATATGAATTATACCCTTCAATTTACGCTAAAAATTATGTGCGCTCCATTAAATTCGAGTTTGACGATGATCTTTTGAATTTTTGGCAGTGATTTGTTTAATTTCGAAATAATTATCTGTGTATGGCGAATCACATATGATGATCTGATATTCTGATGTACGTAGTATTTTAGGGTTTATTTGGAGAATTAAGCGTTTCTTTTATCTTCTTGTTTTAGTATCTTATTATGTTTAACAATCGAAACCAGATGCATTGTTTCCTATACTCGGATAATATTCATACGTCGAAACTCGTTTTGGTAATCCAATCGCGTGTCTTTTCGTGTACTTGTCACTTATCGATGTCATGCAGCTTAAAAGCGATGCACTTAAGAAGGTTGTATAGATTTTAATCGTTTTATGGATGATAGTGAAGCTTATATGGGTCATATGAATTGTTGTTGAACTGTCGTATATATTGTCGATAACTATTGGAACCTGTAGTAGCAGTTTCAATGGCAAGAAAATTGAAGTAGTTATCAGTTTCGTGTAGGTAGCCAGTGGAAATTGTTTCCTTGATGCGGTGGAATGTAATAGTTGAGTTACGAATTGTGTTTACTGTTTAGTAATTTTGTCGAAATCTCTCTGAGAGAACATGAATGCCTATTGTCACAGCCATAGGAAACCCGATTTAGTGCATAAAAATTAATAAGGGATGTGCAAGAAGGCTATTTATTTTCAATATTGTGTGTATGAAGTCTTAGCTGTTGTGTTTCCTTTTACTTTTAAGCTATTGTCAGGACTGATATCATTAGAGCTGACCTTTGTGAAACTTCAACCAGGATGCATCGCAGAAACAAGTCCGGAAACTCATCTGGAAGGAGTGCCAATGTTAATACTTTAGACATGGACCTAAACGACATACTAAGGGAGCACGTTCTTCGCCTTCTCCCTGCAAAAGCATTTTTCAGGTCCCTTTCAGTGAGTAGGGGCTGGAAACTTCAGATGTCAATGCCCTTGTTCATCCATAACCAGTCTGTTGCCTGTAGGGGGTCTTTATCGGGACTCTTTGTTCAACCTCCTGGGGCCCTGCCTTTCTTCCTACCTCTAGATCATCAACTGGCTTATGGAGTCCCTGATCAAGAACTCAAGTTTTTACCAGAACCAGTTGATGTCAAATCTTCAGAAAACGGGTTACTTTGTTGTGTTGGACGTGGCCCTGAGCGGGCATACTATGTCTGTAACCCTGTTAATCAAGAATGGAAAAAACTCCCTAAGCCTTCTACTGATCATGGGCCTAACCCAGCTATTGCCATGGTCTTTGAACCATCGCTTCTGAGTTTTGTTGTTCAATTTAAAGTGGTTTGTGTTTTTGCTTCAGCCGACATTGAGGAAGCATATAAGTTTGAGATATACTCATCTGACCGAGACACATGGGAGGTATCTTCCGAGATGTACTTCATCAATTCAGGAAATTTGTATGGGAGAATCAAAACTCAGGGCATTCAGTTTGAAAGAGTGATGTATGCAGAGGGGGTTGTGTATTTGTCGATGAGCTGTGGCACGATTTTAGCTGTGGATACAAGGACACAAAAAGCAGCTGAAATAACCAGGTATGGATTTGGTTACGGGAATGTATATGGAGGGCTTGTTCCACTGAATATTGGAACAATGGACGGGCATCTATGCACTTCGTATATTAGGAATCAGTCTGTTAATGTGACCGTTATTCATAATGATAGACATGCGAATACAATGTCTTCCGAAGCCAGAGGAGCCGATTTTAACAAAAACCATGTGTCTCGTCTTAGTTTCAGAATTAGCGGTCCTGATGTTCCTCAAGTTATGTTCACTTGGGATGGAAATGTAGTGTTCCGTGTTGGAAATGATGTTTTTTCGCATGATATGAAAAGGAGCAGGACTCGAGCATTGGTGCAAGGTGAACGGATAATTGAGGAAGGGTATACAATTGTTCCTTATGTGAACAGCCTTGTGTCCCTTATGTGATCGCTCCCCGCCCTATGTCTGTTATTCAGGTATCTGCAGGATTTTTACCAGACTAGATTAGTTTTTGAGTTTATAGTATTGAATTTTCTGCAGTTTGCAGCATTTGTGGCAATGCATGGATTTTTGAAAGAGCTTTGAGATGTTTTGTTTATTTGACTAATTACCTTGTTAATCTCGAATTCGTCGTACCAAATTATTTAACTGCTTATCAAAGAGAATCAATTCCCCTATATCCAATGTCCTATGTAATTCTAAATCTCGGTCTGCACAAATATTTTGTAAAGCGGTTTTACACAAACTGGGGGTCATACCCCCGTCTAGTTGATATTTAGTTTCGTTTTATTTTTCGAGGCTTTGCTCTTCTTGTGCTCCCAAAAAATAAAATAAAATTGTGAAGCAGTTTTACACAAATGTTGTGAAAACGGATACAATGATCAAGAAATCGTGATCTGTGTAAGTTGATCTGTGTAAGTGGAAAAGTAAATACAGAACTAATCCGTTTACAATAGTTTTGAGTATAGACTTCTTATCGGCCTATTTTCTTAGACCAACCTATATAATGATCTTATTTTATGTTCAAACATCTCATCTAATGTTAGTCGAATTAACTTCTTCGTTGTAATTTAAACGCGCATATATACAACACTCTTATTCAAGCATATCGATAAATTGTCTACCTTACAAATAAACGACATAAGAACATCGATAACATCCGCGATACCAAATGAATAAGCGCTATGACATCGATCTCTCGTACGAAACTCTTATAGTCTCATACTAACAGTCTAAAGTCACCGATGATCAAGAATTACGAAGAATTTGAGTAAGAATTAAGAAATTAGGGCTTAGTGATATCGAAACTCATAAGCGTTTAAACAAACTGCATTGATAATATTGAACCAAAAATAAACATCGATCTAATTAAGCAAACATTAGAACAATATATAAATACGAGTATCACGTATACTATTGCCTCCGGTCCGTTACACAATTCAATAACCCGTGTCCATCTCCGTGTTACTGGCTATCGAACCCTAGACACACACTCTTCCAATATCCCTCGTCCCTCATTAGCCTGTCAATTTCGTGAATGCAACTCACGAAAGCATCATGGTTTAGAATAGCATCCATCTTTATACAAAGGTGCAATCCGCTAACACGACCCATGTCAGCCGCTGACCGTGCTTCTTGGAGGACCATGGCGACCAATTGGTCATGGCCCTCTAGGGTTAGGTTCGTCTTCTCATCCTCCCATTGTACCTTGACTAATGGAAAAGGGACATTGGTTCTGATATCGGATATAATAGTGGATATGGACGGAGTAATATTATCAGATTTAAGCATATCGCGAGATAATATGTAACTTTTATCGTCTTTCTTTGGTTTGAATTTGGCGACAATTGGTGATGCTAGGTTACCACTCGTAAGACGAAGTTGAACTTTGAGTTTAATCTTTGGCTCGATGAATATTACGCTTGGATCGTTACATGACGAACAGGAAGCGCCATTGTTATTCACAATTTCACGAGTAATTCGCGAAGCTCTAGCCTTGATGCAATAATAATTGTCTTGCATTCTAGCCATGGTAGTGATTGTTTAACTAAGGATGTGATTTGAGGAATTATAATTTTAATTGTTTTATATATAGGATATAGGAAGCCGTAAGAAAAACGAGAGATTTTGCTAATTTGATGTTTCCAAACAATTTTCTTGTTTGACAAGAAAAAGCCAATGGGGCTTATATAGAAATAGAATAGGATTTGGAAATTAAAATTATTTTCTGATTTTTTTTTGCTTGAACTTGGAAAGTCTCCGTATGCAATTGTGTATGTGTACAAACAAATTTAATATTGAATTGAAATACATAAAAGTACTACTCCTGTCAGTTCCAGGTCATTTATTTACCTATTTCATTTTTGAGCGTCTCACTTAATTGTTTACCTTTTTATTTTGGGAATGCATTTGATAGACAATTTTATCCTACACATTTAATTTGGTCTACTTGTCATTGTCTAATAATTGGCCATGTCCTTTTTTCTTGGTCTCTATGCCAAAACCAAAGATAAATAAATGACCGAAATAGAGGGAATAAAAAATTCGAGTAAAAACGTGCTCCCTTTTAAAATGGACAGGTTATGATGGAACCTGAAAAATAGACGAGACCAAATTCGGAGGAGTCAATTAGAATGGATGAGGCATGAAACTTGTCTCCTCCCACTAGTAGAAAAATATTTATTTGCGGCTCCAAAAAAGGGGCCTATTGCGGCGTTTTTCATGTAGCAGTAAATGAGGGGGCCGCAAATAGGAAAGCTATTTGCGGCGTTTTTAAAACGCAGGAAATAAATAGCTATTTGCGGCGTTTTTTTGAAAAAAACGCAGCAAATAAATAACTATTTGAGGCGTTTTTTTGATAAAAAACGCCGCAAATAGGTATTCATTTTTTTTTTTTTTTTGCAAAATAAATGATCTAAACAAATTATTTAAATATAATAATTCTTAAATATATATTTCCTCAACACAATCTTACATGATTTTTGTAATTATTCTAAACTAATCAATCAATCAATCAATCAATCAATACTATATATTAAATCCAGAAACCAAGGGACTTCAATGCAGTTAAATAAATCTATACAAATTAATTATATTATATAGTTTTTAATCGCTAGCACTGTGCGATGGACCTAAACAAGGGACTTCAATGTAAATATTATATAGTTTTGGTTAAAAATATAAATTTAGAGAACAACTAAAATATGTCAGGTTTTCTTAAAATAAACGGGCTCCACTATGGTATTAATTATTTAACATGCACAAATATAATAGTAAAATATTTTATATTTTGGAAACTGTTTTGCAATTAGGCCATAATATTCTTCCCACGTTAACAAACCTCGCTCGTCAGGGTCTTCCACTAGACACAAACTGTGTTTTTTGCCATACCAGGCCTGAATCGGTTGATCATATTTTTCGAACCTGTGCGGGAGAAGTGAATAATAGTAGTCACAACACATGTAATGAAAGTAACCATAGAAACAACGGAGAGAATATGAAAAATTAACTAACAATTCGATTTTAGGAAAATATTAATTTATTTAAATATATGAGTTTGACAAAACTAACATGTTAACCGTAAAAATAGCAGGAGTAGTTAAAAAAGCAGTAGTAACTGAACATGTAGTGAACGTAATAGTATTAACAGGGGATGTAGTAAAAGTAATAATATTAACACTGGAAGTAGTGAGATGTCTCATAATTTGTTGATTAATTTTATTCTTATTATAATTTCAAGATATAAATTTTAAATGTATCTGTTAACCAAATTTAGCGAATCATATTTCATAGAAAGTAAAATTTAAATCTGAAAATAACAGAAGTAACAACGGGAGTAGTGAAATTATGAATATTTATGTACAGTAGTGAAAGTAACAATAATTACGGCGAGAGTAGTGAAAGTAAAAGTAGTAATAACAAATGTAATAAAGGTAATATTGCTAAAACAAAAGAAAGTATATATGAACAATTAACTAAGCAATCGATTTAAGTAAATATTAATAACGGGAGTAGTGACTTTGTCTTATAATTTATTGCAATTGTAATTTTAAGATATACTCCGTATCTTAGAAAAATATATTAATGATAAATTCATGAGTTATGCAATTTTAAAGTGGTTTTAGTTAATTGAAAATAAATTCCAGTGCTAAATAAAGGTAGCCCGGGCGAAGCCGGGCACCCATACTAGTACTATATATTAAATCCAGAAACCAAAGGACTTGAATGTAAATAAATAAATTATACAAATTAATTATACTATATAGTTTTTAATCATAGCACTGTGCGATGGACCCGAACAAGGGACCTCAATGCAAATATTATATAGTTTTGCCTTAAGTATAAATTTAGAAAACATCAGAATATGGAGATTTTCCTAAAATAAACATGCCCCACTTATGGTATTAAATTATTAATTATATAAAGAAGATGTTAATTTTTTAACATACACAAATATAATATTATTATGTTATATTTTGGAAACTATTAAAATGTAAATAAATAAGTTAGATTTCCAAAAAAAATTATAATTTTCAATAATTTTTTTGGTTTGATTTAATGCGTATATTATATGTAATATATTTATATAAATATACTAGTATGGGTGCCCGGCTTCGCCCGGGCTACCTTTATTTAGCATTACAATTTATTTTCAATTAAATAAAACTACTTTAAAGTTGCATAACTCATAAACTTAGGATTAAAGTTGCATAACTCATAAACTTAGCATTAATATATTTTTCTATGACATATATTAAAATTACGATAAAATAAATTATTAGACAAAATCATTACTCCCACTATTAATATTTTACTTAAATCGATTGGTTAGCTAGATGTTCATATATATACTTTCTTTTGTTGTTAGTTCTATTACTTTTATTACATTTGTTATTGCTATTGTTACTTTCACTACTACCGCCGTAATTATTGCTAATTTCACTACCTCCGCATTTATATTGATAATTTTACTACTCCCGTTGTTATTTATATTACTTTCACTACCCCCGCCCGCTCTTTGTTACTTCTATTACTTTCATTACCCCGCTCGTTGCTAATATATTACTTTCACTACCCCGCCGTAATTATTGCTACTTTTATTACAGCCGCATTCGTATTGATAATTTCACTACTCTTGTTGTTACTTCTATTACTTTCATTACCCCCGCTTGTTGCTAATATTGTTACTTTGATTATTCAACTGAGTGACTACCCTCTTATTACTATATCCAATGTTAATATTATTCTTTTCACTACTAAGAAACTTATTTTTACTATTTAGGCATGTAATTTTAAGAGACTTATATATTTATATAAATATATTACATATATGCATTAAATCAAACCAAAAAATTTATGGAAAATTATATTTTTTTTGGAAATCTAACTTATGTATTTACATTTTAATAGTTTCCAAAATATAACATACTAATATTATATTCGTGTATGTTAAAAAATTAACATCTTATTTATATAATTAATAATTTAATACTATATGTGGGGCATGTTTATTTTAAGAAAAATTTCCATATTCTGATGTTTTCTAAATTTATACTTAAGGCAAAACTATATAATATTTGCATTAAAGTCCCTTGTTCAGGTCCATCGCACAGTGCCATGATTAAAAACTATATAGTATAATTAATTTGTATAGACTTATTTAATTACATTGAAGTCCCTTGGTTTCTGGAATTAATATATAGTATTGATAAGTCTCTTAAAATTGCATGCCTAAATAGTAAAATAATTTTCTTAGTAGTGAAAAGAATTGTATTAACATTGGATATAGTAATACAGGGGTAATCACTCACTCACTTGAATAGTCAAAGTATCAATATTAGCAACAAGCGGGGGTAGTGAAAGTAATAGAAGTAACAACAAGAGTAGTGAAATTATCAATACGAATGCGGTTGTAGTAAAAGTAGCAATAATTACGGCGGGGTAGTGAAAGTAACAATATTAGCAAGGAGCGAGATAGTGAAAGTAATAAAAGTAACAACGAGCGGACAGGGGTAGTGAAAGTAATATAAGTAAAAATGGGAGTAGTAAAATTATCAATAATAATGCGGAGGTAGTGAAAGTAGCAATAATTACGGCGGGAGTAGTGAAAGTAATAATAGTAATAAAGAATGTAATAAAAGTAATAGAACTAACAACAAAAAAGTATATATGAACATCTAGCTAACCAATCAATTTAAGTAAAATATTAATAGCGGGAGTAATGATTTTGTCTCATAATTTATTTCACGTAATTTTAATATATGTCATAGAAAAATATATTAATGCTAAATTTACTAGTTATGCAACTTTAAAGTAATTTTATTTAATTAAATAAATTTTAATGTTAAATAGAGGTAGCCCGGGCGAAGCCGGGCACCCATACTAGTACATCAAATAGAAATAACACATACAAATATACAATACTCAAAAAATAATTACAACAGCACTAAAATACAAAATTAACGTATTTGCTAAATCCCGCGCATAAAATTACTATATCCCGCGCACTTTGTCCTTAGTATTCCATAACTACCCTTCGTATTAAAAAAAATTTGAAAAAAGTTCTCTACCCTTCTCTCTCAAAATCTAAACCAATTCGTTCAACAATTATACGAGTAGATAGTGATTCACAACAATTATAGATCGTAATTCGCACATATCACAAGTAATTTCTCCGTTTCATCAACATCTTTTGTCAATACCCGTCTTTTAATCGATCTAATTAAAAAGGGAATTTTTTTTAAAATTAGGGTTTGAATAGATGGATTACCATTTACAAACCTAATTGATTATGACGAGTTTAACAAATTAGAGTGCACAAATTAAGTGCCTAACAAGAAATCGGTAAGGGAAAAGTGAAAAATTTGTGTCTAACTATTCTGGAAATTGCAAAACAGTGTGATTTGACAAGTCACAATTGCAAAATCTAAACAACGAAGAGATTCACACTACAAAGCCACAGTTTTGTCCGAGACACCTGGGAACGGCTGTCGATTACCATCGCCGTCGACAGTTTTGTACCTTTTCCTCTCTCCGTCGCCAGCCAGTTTCCCGGTGGAGCGTGGTGGTCCATCGGTTTCGGAATTTTTTATCTTTTTGGTTTTTGATCTCTCTTTGGTGGGTGTGAGAAATGGGAGAGGTAAATTCGGAATAAGGTGAAAAAATGCGCGTGATTTAGTAAAATTGTGCGCGGGATTTAGCAAGTCCCAAAATTAAAGTAACTCAAGTTTGATTCTAATCTCAAAGCTTCTAAAACTTAAAGACAACCACTAATTCCATAGTAAATGGCCAGAGGATATCCCCGATCTCCCAATACAAGTAAGCAAAGCAAACAAAGATGTGATCTTCTTGTCAAAAATCTGTATTCTATTACTAATGCCTTTCCTACAACCTGCAATTAAAGCTTTAATGTCTGTACTTATGTAGCCAGCAAAGAAGCGAGTTGGCTGTTACAGACTACGAAATTCAATTGCAGCATAAAGAAGTCAAATTCCTGCACCTGGGACGACTTATAGGTCTGCCTCCCTCTTCTGATTTTAGCTGCAATATAAATATTTCGAGGAATAAGCAATCACCATATAAAGAGGGCTAACATGTGAAAGAAGCAAAAGCCAGGGATAGCGAGGCAAAACGAATGGCGCGATAAAAGGATATTAAGAACAGGATATGTAAAGTGCATAATAGTGTGCATTGCTAGTTGCGCCTTGTACATAAGACACACCTAAGGTGCCGGAGGCGTTTTGACAATCCGATGTTTAAGAACACCCAAGGTACACTTTTTTAAACGAAGAGTCTTGAGAATAAAATAGAAAAATAGACTTACTTTAGAGAGCCCAAAGTTCCGAAGAGCAGATCGTACAGCTAAACGAGCTGAGCTCACTTCACCATATGTAATCCTTTTGTACCTTCATGATCAGTAATTTACATGAGTATGAACAAACTATCTCTGAAAAATGGTCATTAATGGGCTCACCCAGCTAACGCCTAGTAATTACTAACAGATAATTAACAGAGCTACAAGCACCAAAAATAATTAACAATACAATTGAAAGGACATTAGTAAGTTTGCCGAGTGATGCAACTAACACATCGTTGGTCTCCTTCCTTTGTTCCCTATCAAGTTGGATATTCTTGTTGTGAATGTCTAATTGAGCATTTTGAAAATAAAAGGAGTAGACTTGATTTACCAGTTAAGTTTCTATTTGCTGCTATTTGCCAAAAACGCCTTAAATAAGGAGCCGTAAATTAATTTTTTTACTAGTGTACGTCCAATTTAAGTTGGCGTGGTGTTCATTCGATGTGCCAGGCCAAGGTCCAAGGATGGGTTTGGATCGCACGAATTGGTATTGGAATTAGGGCTTGGTGATATCGAAACTGATAAGCGTTTAAACAAACTGCATTATATTGAACCAAAAATAAACATTAGAACAATATATAAATACGAGTATCACGTATACTATTGCCTCCGGCCCGTTACACAATTCAATGACCCGTGTCCGTCTCCGTGTTACTGGCTGTCGAACCCTAGACACACACTTTTCTAATTATGTGACCCGTGAGGCGGGTTTTAAGACGGGCCTGGTGCGGGCCTAGGGCGGTCCGCCCTGGCACTAGGGGACCCGAAACCAGCCCGGATACATGGTGGGTAGGGCTGGGTCTGGGGGCTGGGTCTAAAGTGACCCGGTGGCCGGGTTGGGCCGAGCTGACCCACACTAATAACTAGGGGTGTTCATTCACGGTTCAGTTCACCGAACCACATCTTTCATTCGGTTCGGACACGGTTCGGTTTGGCAAAACACCGAACCTAAACCGCACCGTTACTAACGATTATAAACGGTTCGGTTAACCACTTTAAACGGTTATTTGCGGTTCGGTTACCGGTTAACCTATAATCGTTCTACATATATATTTTTTTTCAGTTTTCATTAATTTTATCTAGTAGTTTAATTAAATTTTCATTATATATTATACTCAACAATAAAGTTAGTTAGGTAAACTTTAGTATTAATCAATTTAACTAACTTTGAATTTGGAAACAGTAAGAAAATTAAACGAAAGAACAAATTTTTATATAATATTTTAATTTTTCGCTTACTTTTTTGTGAACGGTTCGGTTCGCGGTTAACCGGTTTTCTAAAATTGCGAACCTTAACCGCACCGTTCGCATAATA
>JAGPOY010004441.1:6175-18109 GCA_018983105.1 Silene uniflora | reverse complement strand
ACTATTGATGGTAAACAGGTAAGACTGTAAGATAAATGGTTGAAAAATTGGATGACTTCAGTAATTTCTGTTGTTAGGTAGCATAAACTACTTCCTCTGTTAATTTGATTCCATACGTTTCATTAAAATATACCTCACATATATTTTAAACAAACGTATGGAATCTAAACGAACAGAGGAAGTAACACCTTAGCTGTATAATTTCTGAAATCAACCATTTTTTGGTTTTTTTTTTTTGCTTAAACACGAGATCTGTGTGTCGAATTCATGGTTCGAAGTACTGTCTGTGGTTTACATGCCGGCTGTTCTGACATTGGTGGAAGCCAACATCATAAGGGAAGGGAGAAAGGTAGAGGAGGAGGAAATGTAGCCGCAAAATTGCATTTTAACTTTTACCCCCTTATTTAGAGACTATCCCAAAATAAAAGGGTCTCAATTGCGTGTTTCTTTTAGGGATTTTTGTGAATTCGCTACACTTGAGAAATAAAACTACATCGATATGACTATCTTGGGCTACGGTGCGCACCGTAAACCAACTAGTAAATAAAAAATGTACAAATGGTTCCATCTACAATCTACAATGTTGCCAAACAAAATGATAGTCTATCTCCGTACGTTTTGTCATGTCATGAAAAACGGGATTCTTAATTCCCAAGGAACCCAAAAACGATTTTAACAAAATCAATTCACTTGCCGGCAACGGTACTATCCCTCCTTTTAAGACGGTCAAGGATATATCAATTGTGTGTCTAAGAATACACAAGGAAAAACAATATATTTGTCTTATATGCACAAGTAATGCCGTCTTAAACTTAAGATGGATTCTGCCGTTTTAAATGAAAACTTATGCAACTTTCGAAGCTAACAAACTACCCCGTCAATGGTTTTCTAGTCAACGGACAACTTACCCGACCTGAGTCCGCACACCCTTGTGGCTCCAATTCTTTGCCTCATTCTATCACGAAGCCCCGATTTGGTGAACCCCTTAATGTACCTCACAACCCTCAAGAGTCAAGGCTGCGTCACGGTGTTCCTTCCTTGGCATCTTCATAAATTGTGAAAACATATGCACCGAGTAGGCTAATTCGCCCGGTAAATAGTCAAATATATTAACCTCCCAACGAGTCTTCTATATTTGCTCACATCTCGCAGCTCGTACCCGGATGCCGCTAAAACAAACTTGCCCAATCTGAGTCCGCATAACCTTGCAGCTCCAATTCTTTGCCATCGAGAAACGCCAACTTGTTCTTTTGAGTCGAGTCCTACACCAGTACACCCAACAAAATCGGCCCAGTTATCATAGTTTTCCCCGTACTCATACATTCTTACGCCTATGATAAAATCAGGGAGATGATACATATTAAAAATATTGTCGCGGTTTGTAGATCACCAGCTAATCAATTCATAATATATAAGAATTGCAGACTGCAATAGAAGAAACGAATAAACATCAGAAATTAGGTACAGCATACATAACCGTAACATCAGGCAGGCGAGCAATAAAACTTCAGCTACAGCCAGCCTCAATGACTCTCGAAGCTCACTGTCCAGGACAGTCTCCAGAGATTGTTTTTGATCAAGTTCCTCGGATTGCATACTCAAATTTTTGCATCTTTCTTTGACCAATACCCTAGAGAGGGTAAGAAGTGGCATCAGAAACAGATCTCCCACCAGAGGAATCAGACGGTTGGACAATGAGAGTTCACACGATCTGCAGACGAATAAAAGCAACAGAAATAGGGATTATCTGTGTACAATAAACCCCCATACCCTGCCGAAGAAGGAGTTAACATCAAACTCATGAATGTTACCAGCTGTGAAACAGACGTTACATGCGAAACAAGAACACCCTTTGTGTTATCTCCTTGACATACCTCTCCCTAAACTTTTTTGCACCGACTTATTTTGTTATTTTCATGGTCTCTTTCAAGTAATGCATATGAAGAAAGAACACATCTTTTGTATTATCAGTTTATCACCTTGATAGCCAACTGCCTTATACTGGTCTGGTGATTTCTACTGAAGTTATCTACCCATTTTAATACACGAGTTTCCTGACAATGAATTAGGTGTTCTCAACTTCTGAATGCCAGCAAAATGAAAACTTTGAAATTTTGTTCATGCAGAAAAATTTTCAGTCTCAAAATGTTTGAATAGTATGCAATTCTGTCGGCTTTTAATACGTAAATGCATAAAAATTAATTGAACAGATCATGCTTGTTACAGCAACGATCAAAGAATACGGGCTACAAGGACTTTAGTTCTTCACAGTTCACAGATCAGGCACATTATAACAGAAAGGGAAGTCAAATACAATGAACTTAAAATTTGTTAAGGTAAACAATACCTTGAACCAAGAAATTCTTTTGTAGTTATTGCCATGTTTTCGGATCATTTTCAGATGTCATTGAACCCAATTTTGCTACTCACCTAGTAATCTATGACCAAGTTAGAAGAAAAAAAGGAGAGTATGATCAACAAGTGTTTAAAACAGGACAATAACAAACATTCAAATAGAGTGCAGACAGACAGTTCAAACATCGAAACTCCAAAGCTATAAACATCACGCTTATGAGTTACCTTACGCGTTTCACAGTTTTCTGGGTCAATAAAACCTGGACACCTGGTCTCCTGGAGTACTGTTAATTGGCTATCTTTGGTCTTTGTTCCCTGGAGTAATGATACCGAGTCACCCAGGTTTGCCAATTTGGCCAATTTGGTTTGCCTTGAAAGAGGAAAAGAAAGGTAATTCACTTTGATTTTTCACTAACCTTGAACTATGGTGTTGTGCTCACTCAGTCTGGCTGCAAAAAGAAGAGAGTAAATAATGAAACCCGCTTTTGACAAGTGACAACCCACCAAAGATGACAGTCCATTTACGACAAGTATATTATTCGAAAGTCTGAAAACTATTCAGCTATCCTGCATCTGATGCATGTAATCTGATGATATGCTTCTCATATATGGTACGGAGTAGTTTTACGCTTGAATTTGAATGTACGTCACTAATCAACATGACATTCCTTTCAATATAACACTCGGATGTACTTGTATATTAAAGAAATAAAAGGTGCACAACAAAAAGCACACAGCTTCAGATGATGACAACTATTTCTGGTAGGAAACTGAGCTTTATGCCAATGAACAACAGTGGATTCACTTCGCAATCACAACAATATTAACCTGAGAAATTTGTATGCTCCCATGTATGTAGGGCGGGTCTAATTTAAGGTCGGATAAATGTAGAAATTCTCCAGTTTTAAAACAGAAATACATGTTTTCCAAATAACTTTTGAGTTCAGACAAAAGAACCACACTTGTAAGGAAAACCAGGGCAGCATTCTCTCATTTTGTCTCTATTTATTTGGCCCATTTTAAGATTTAAGAAGGAAACTTGGTCTTAAGCAAGATTTAATTCTTGATTTATTATATTTGTAAAGAGTACATACAGGAACGCTAATGGATCAAATTTCTAGCATCTTCATAAATTTGGAGGTACGGCAAGTAGTTCATAATTCACTTATTATCTCGACCTTGTATTAGCCACAACTCTTCAACAACTTCAACCATGGAAGGCCTCTCTGTACCCTTTTTCGACACACATGTCAAAGCAAGTCGCGAAAACCTTTGCACCTCATCCATGCTCACCTGATCCAACACTACGCCATCTATGACCTCATTCATCCGATCTCTCTTCACAGCTGAAATAAAGACATCAACCAAGTCCAACCCAGACTTGGCCATCAACTTTGGCGCTCTTCTGGTCAACAACTCCAACATCAATACCCCAAAGCTATAGACGTCACACTTCTCTGTCACCTCATGTGTTTGGATATACTCAGGATCGACATACCCTAAAGTCCCTCGAATAGGCCACTTTTGAGACATGTCCCCAGGAGTAATGGTAACAGAATTGCCCAAATTGGATAACTTGGCATGGAATGCGTTATCAAGTAGGACACTCCTCGACTTAACATCCCGGTGCACCACCGGCTTTGAAAAGGCAGTATGCATATAAGAGAGTGCATATGCAATATCTATTGCAATCGTCAGACGATTACACCACAGTAATGCATTAGAAGCACCATGTAAATGACTGTACAGGCCTCCGTTGGGTAGGAACTCATATACTGGTATGGGTATATCGGTCTCAAGGCAACAACCATAGAGCTTTGTAATATTAGCATGGTTCAAAACCATCCCAGTTGCAGCTTCTGTTAAGAAGAAATCAACCCACTTCGGATCAACCTTAACTTCACAAAGGACCTTGAACACTACAAACTGATCGTCAAGCGTTCCTTTGTAGATGACACTACGAGACTTAGCAAGCGCGAGATCAGGGTTATAATTGTTTTTGGCTTTCTCAATATCATTGATTGACAGAACTTTCAGCAGCACTGCTCCTTTTTCTTGACCACGGCTAAGAGCAAGCTGCTTTTCGAGTAAAATACCACCATTTCTGATGAAATATTCCTCAGACACCGGCTCTTCCTTCTTTACGATCACGCTCTTTCTCAAAGCATGGCCCATTTGACAGGGACCAACACCTGAATTGGACCAAAACAACAAAGGTTATACTCAGACAGTATTAACTCTTGGAAGCAGCAATAATTGAGAACAAGTGCATCAATCATTATTCCGTAGCTGACCTTGTTTGTTTCCACTACTTCTGGTGTTTTTAAAAGTCCAAGCTGTATATATTTGACCATTTCTATGGGTCTAGACGTCAAAATTAACTTTTGAACATCAGAAGAGAAAGGCAGAAATGCTAAGGGTAAGATTATTGGCGGGTCTTGAGACATGAGTCTTGTGAGTCTTGAGACAAGATTCACTCAAGACCCCCAATAATCTACCAAAGTCTCAATATAGTCTTAAGTTGAGTCTTGGAAATCACTTAAGACTTTTGTGAGGTCTTCAGTCTTCACACAATATTTAAGGAGTGACATCCAATGAATGAGTACCATTTGTTGTTGTTTTATTTTTTGCTTTTTTTTTAGACGTCACTTTTTCAAGTGGAGTGGAAAAATTAGAGTTTGAGGCGAGTCTGACGGATAATGTATAAAGTCTGAGGTGAGTCTGAACAATAAAGAAATAATAAAAGTTAGTGGAATTGAGTAAAATCTGACCAATAAACTTACCCTAAGGGTTCTTTTAAAAAATATACGCTCGACCTTAAAGAGAACAAATTTGCATAAACACGCTTTTAAAAGTGGATTTTATAAAACAATGAACTATACATTTAGCTATTTTTTACTGAACGATATATTTAGCCATCTTTACAAAATATTGTACAATTTGAGATAGTTGTCATTATTTCTACTATTTTTTATATTTAAATGTTGATTATATCCGTGCATTTTGCACGGGTTACACACAGTGGTGGATCTAGGGGGGCTAGCAGAGGCGGTCGCCCCCCCTGGTTGTCGGAAATTTGAAAGTTTCTAGTAAAAAAATTTCAATTTTTTTCGGGTTTCCCTTATATCATTACCATTTCGCCCCCGCTGAAATTTTTCGCCCCCGCTGGGGCTAATTCCTGGCTCCGCCACTGGTTACACACAGTGGTGGATCTAGGGGGGCTAGCAGAGGCGGTCGCCCCCCCTGGTTGTCGGAAATTTGAAAGTTTCTAGTAAAAAAATTTCAATTTTTTTCGGGTTTCCCTTATATCATTACCATTTCGCCCCCGCTGAAATTTTTCGCCCCCGCTGGGGCTAATTCCTGGCTCCGCCACTGGTTACACACTAGTTTGCATAAACACGCTTTTAAAAGTGGTTTGGCAAAAAATTGTATCTGCTAACTTATTTATCATACATTATCATCTCACCCGTATAAGTTTAAGGAAAACTTGAGATAGCTTCATTCATCACACCAGCCAAGATTCGGAGTGCACATCTCAGACATGCTATCTTATTTATCATACATTATCATCTCACCCGTATAAATCTTTGGTAGAAATCTCAGACACCATAACCACAGGTATATTTTCTGGCTACCCTCCCAGCCCTCTCCCCATGGGCCACGGGGGATAAACCTCACACAAGTGACACAACATGTGGCTACACCTCTCACACATGCTATAACACACATCAACTCCTCTGTAAACAAAACTTGCCATTGTTATAGATATATGATACGGAATATTTCACAAGTACATTGTCCTTATAATCCTGTACCGAAATCAACTTTGTAACTAGGGGGTCAGACTTCAAAGAATCCAGCTTCAAACCATTTGAATAGGTATAACGGTCTCGAGATAACAACCATTGAGCTTTATGTCTTTATGATAACGGTCTCTTTAGTTAAGGAGAGATTAGGTACTGGTGGCTGGATAATGAGGTTAGGGAACTAGCTCCTCTCTCCAGTGAAAAGCCCCGAAGGATTAAATCTTCTTAACCCCTCCCCCAGTACAAAAGCAAGACATATCAACTCGGTACATGGGAACGAGACAAACCGGGCCTTATGCAAAAATTTGGAATAGAGTCTTATTGCGACTCCAAACAGAACAAAGACCAGTTTAGACATGCTATACACAACATCAAAGAAATGATTGATATAATAAGAAGCCCAAATAAGTGCATACCGCCATTAACACGAAATTGACGAGCACAGCTAGTAAAGAAGTAAAAACAATCTAGCCTATTTTCATTTCAAATACAAATGAAAAACCTATCTCACATCGGAGGGCAACAAAACAAGATATCAGTGAATTAAGAACGGACAGGAGAAATATCCAACTCGATTTCACTTCAAAGTTGAAGCTTGCGGTTGAAGCACAAGAATTAAAAACAGGAGAATACTTTTAATACTCGTATATAACAAGCGGGCAGTTTTTATATCACGTTAGTATAATGCATTTGGCAAATCCGTATTGAGGATGTCATCATTTTATTTAGCATATCAAGTGACAGTAGAGCATCCGATTCGCTTCATTTTATTTATCAGCTCGATAGCTGTTGCTGCTCATTGTATTATATTTCATCTACTCAATTTGATTCTATACGTTTAACAAAATACTCCCTCCAATCCAATCCAAACTCCCCATTCACCTTTTCAAGTCAACATTGCTAAATTTTGACATCGATTACATTTAATCAAATTTTTAAAATTGATGCGTAAAATTGACATATTTACGTTTTTTATAAAAAGACGTTTCGGAGAATTATAATTTCGACACAAAAAATAATATATAAATGAAGAAAAACGTGGTCAAAGTGTCGTCTCGTAGACCGTGAAAGGTCAAATGGGGAGTTTGGATTGGATTGGAGGAGTATAGGAATTTATTTTGAAAAACGTACAGAATTAAATGTAACAAATGAAATATTTGTATAATCGTTACAAAACCCTTGAAATGGAACAAACGATATGCTCGAGAGGAATCTAAATAAACACAACCAATTACCATAAACTTTATCATTACGAATAAGAATATTACAATTTACAACAAATTGACAATTTTCAACTAATTTGTTGAGGGACAACCAATTTGTCAATACAACTCACATATCATTCAATCAAAATATTAAAATTTACAACAAAACGACAAAGCGACAATAGGCTCCCCTCATTAGATCAACAACCAAAGCGGCTTCAAAGCTCATTTAATTCTAATCCGTAAAATACCTTGTGATATTTTCCCTCCAATCCCTCCAATCCTTGCAATGCATATCAACTAGCATGCAATGCATATCAACTAGCATGCTATAAGTAGTAACATTTGGTGCATTACAACCCTCTATGCACAGAAGGATGAAAGGAGTCAATTTGATTGTTGCGGAGTTAGGAACATAACTTTACAAAGACGATTAATGTCTTTGCAAAGACTGTCGATTATAAGCATCATTATGAATAAGACCATTGAAAATGGTGGTAATAAAACTAAAACATACTCGAACGGGAACCAAACTTTACAGATCTTGAAAAACCCGAATCCGAAACGGCCTAAGAGACAGTAACAAATAGCGACCATGCACATGGAGATGAGATTTCAGAAATCAGGTTTTTTTTTTTGTTTTTGATTTTATTTGATTTGATTTTGTGGAAGTGATTTATTCGGCTAGCTATTTCTTTGAATTTATAGCAAAATTAGATGTTAAGTTAGGCCCATGGAACTCGTGAATGGTATTCAAATGGTGTCCTAACCTTAAAACGGCGGCAGCTTTATGGTATCCTAACCTAAAAATAGACGGTCATGATGTAAATTTTGTTACGGTTCCTTCCGTATTTGCCCTTAATTTTGCTCGTCCCCCAAATTTAGATTTGGATGATGATGTAAGACCCGCCAGAGCAATGTTTCTCATAGTCTCTAATAAATGGGCCAGCGGGTTGGATTTGGGTCGATTATTTCGTGGTTATTAGATACTAGATTTTATGTCCGTGCGTTGCACGGGATATAAAAATAGACTCATCTTTAATTGCTATGGAATTTTTTGGCCAAACATTCAACTCATTTGATGTTTTGATACTTCCCCATCTCAATCATTTGATAATGTTATAAAAAATTCCAATTGATGTTTTGATAATCTCTCATCTCAATCATTTGATATTGTTAAAAAAAAATTCAATTGATGTTTTGATAGTCCCCCGTCTCGATCATTTGATACTGTTAAAAAAAATTCAATTGATGTTTTGATAGTCCCCGGCCCCGTCTCAATCATCATTTGATACTGTTAAAAAAAATTCAATTGATGTTTTGATAGTCCCCCGTCTCGATCATTTGATATTGTTAAAAAAAATTCAATTGATGTTTTGATAGTCCCCCGTCTCAATCATTTGATACTGTTGAAAAAGAAATTCAATTGTTATTTTGATAGTCTCCTGTCTCAATCATTTGATACTGTTAGATCAATTATAATTATGTCTTCTATTGAATTCATGCAATGCACGTATAAAGTAGATCAGAGATGTTAAATATGATCAATAAAAAATTTGAAAATTATATTTGAGATAAAGAGGGAAAATTGAATCTACGTGCAATGTATATATATACAGGCTTCATGTATTATACGCGACGGAGAAGTTTGATATTTAGTCGACTTCTACAGTTATAGTTCGTATAATTTTTATTTAATATTAAGTTTCATGGTTGCCATGAGATAGATGTTCTCGGTCTTTCCCATTGCAAATATCTAGCTGTTACTTATTAAATTATTACGGTAGTTCGTAGAAGTTGGAAACTCTATAATCGCACGAAAAAAAACTTCATTTATTAATATAGATAGATATATAATCTACGCATATATCCAGTTTATTTTTTATATCATATGGTGGAGATATGATACAACTCTTGAGAGCTCTTTAAAATCTTTAGTTTTGTATTGTGTTAGGAGACTATCATTAATAAACTTTTATTTTTGTATTGTGCTTTGTAAGTTAGATATTGTTTGAAATGAAAACAACTTTATGTTTGTTAGTTGTACATTACAGGTTGTCTATGTGACACCAACATTAAGTGATTTTTGCTTTTCTTATTCATGTTCTGATCTTAACTCTTTTCCGGGTAGTTACCATCGATCTCTATTTTACTTTTTATATCATATCGTAGAGATAATGATAGAAAATCTTAAGAGTTCTTTAAAATAGTATTTATAAGACTCGGAAAACTTTACTTTATATATCATATCGTAGAGATAATGAAAATCTTAAGAGCTCTTAAAAATAATATTTATGAGACTCGAAAAATTTTTGGTTGATACATAACGTCCAAATATGCCTCTTATTTATAATCATAAGATCACACCACCTTATACTAATCTTTCGATGTGAGACAATTCTACTATTTATATGTAGTATATTCTAAAAAGTACATAATGTTACATACTAAGAAATATATCATCTTTAATATGTGCAAATAATATGAAATTTATACTCTAATGATAACATTTTTTACCACGAAGCTAATTATATTATTTGCATAATTTTTTTACCGACATTTTTTTGCCAAATGAAATGTAAAAGTTTTTATATAAAAATTGGAAATATCACTTGAATAAATATAATTTAGAAATTATATATTATGGTAATTAAAATATTTTCCACTTTATTTTTTTACATCAAAAATATTAATTATGATACTTTCCTTAATTGATTTTTGATGATGTGGACGCTCTAGAATTGCTCGAAAAAACTCTCTTTTATATATATATATATTGATTTCGTTCGGATTGGGACTATTATTTTGGGTTTTGGTCAGTTTTGGATGTCAACTTACCGGTTATTTTGAGTTAAGTTCATTTCAAATATGAGTCACTTTGGGTGGTGTCATTTCCAAGCTGATGATTATAACACTTTAATTAGTATTAATTTAACTAACAAAAAATAGTTTAAAAAATTCGCTATTTCAAATGGAGCGTTGAAACTTTCATTGTAAGCAATACATGTTTCACAAAAAGAAAAAAAATGACGTTATACAACATATCATCGTTGAGAGCGTTTCACAGGTAGTGGTACAAACGGTCTGAAATAGGAACAAATTATGTAATGCTTTCGGGCTTTGCATTAACAAAAAGTCTTGCTGAAGACGGGTCGGATCTTGCAACGGGTAATTTGTGAGAAGAAATGGGTAGAGGGGACAAGGTGGGCACCCCCCATGTGCTCCCCCACTCACATTTCATGGGTATTTTGTGAGAGGAAATGGTATCCGTCATCATTTGTGACGGATATGGTGTGTCTTCAATGAGATTTTGTGTTGCATTAATGATATTAGCGTGATGTCTTAATAGTTTCTTATCTAATGCAGAGTAGTTATTAAGCGCGGGAGAAATTCGGTTGCACATTATGTCACAAGGTTATGCTCTTCAGTGGGAAATGACCTTGTAATTTCTATGGACTTCCTGCAAGCTATTTGACAACTATATATACAGTGTTATGCCCCTGTTCTTTTGAAATGAATTTCAATTCGTTTTGGGCTTTAGCTCATTTCTTTACACAACCATGTTCTTGATAGATGAACCATCTCAACCAAAACCTTAAGGTGGTGGTTGAAGCCCAACTATTATAAATATTCCTATTACGCTCCCTCACTCAAATGCTCATTAGGCTTGAAGAGTGGTTAGTGTGCACAGGCTCCCTCGTACCGTGTGCTGGGTTTCCACTCCGAGAGTTTTTGAGGGGTTTTGAGGTTGCCAGGATTCGAACCCGTGACCTTCGGTCACACTGGCTCTGATACCATGAAAGAGGATAATCGTTGCCTTTCTATTCATTAGGTTAAGAGTATATATACAAAAGGCTAAGCTATCAATTAGGAACTAATTGCTAACTAATTGCTACATACTAAGAATACAATCACTCTAATATAGCAACAAATAATTACGTAAATCTTTACATATTTACTAATATTCTATCATACCCCCGCAGTCGAAACGGGAGGAACACGAACATTGAGACTGTCTCGGAAATCATCAAAGAGTACCAAAGGCAGGCCCTTGGTAAAAATATCTGCAATCTGATGTCGAGACGGGATGTGACGAACACGAACTTCCCCACGTTCAACCTTTTCACGGACGAAATGGATGTCCATTTCAATATGATTTGTGCGTTGATGTTGAACCGGATTGCCCGACAAGTAAATTGCACTCACATTGTCACAATAAACAAGGGTGGCTTTGGGCATAGGCACATGAAGTTCGACCAACAGATTTCGAAGCCAACATGACTCGGCCACTACATTAGCGACCCCACGGTACTCGGCCTCTGCACTTGATTGATAAGTGCCTAATTTGTATACTTTAACCCCCTAATATTAGCTCTATTTTACATTGTATTATGCACTTATCTTAGTGTTTTGAGCTAATATTTGCTTGTCTAGTGTATTTTGTGTTTTGACATGTTTTGTAGGTGAACTTAGCAAAATGGGCTAAAATGACTACAAAATGAGCTAAAATGTTGCACTAGAAGACTAAGGCTAAGAAGAGTATGGAGTATGGACTTGCTTGGAGAGTT
>JAGPOY010004439.1:0-11938 GCA_018983105.1 Silene uniflora | reverse complement strand
CAAGTTATATCAAGCTATAAAACATGAGTTTATATTACGAAACGGTCTTACCTTGAGACGATAATAAACGATAATAAAAGCCAAGTTCTTCCTTCTTTCTCTCCTAGATCCCCTTTATGCGTAAAATATGTGAATAAACCCATTATGTAGGTCATGCCTTGCTTTTATACTAGTAAATAGGTAGTCCCATTAAATTATTAGGAAAGTTGCTAATATTATTAATATTATTATTATTATTATTATTATACAATTAATAGTATTATTATTAATTATTAATTATTAACAAATACAACTAGTATTATATTATTATTATTACTAACGATATTATTATCATTAACATTATATTATTCCGCCTTATTTACCATTATAAATTATTAACTTCTTATAAATTAATTACATAAAATGCGTAATTATTAATATAAATTCTTATCAATTTACGGGGTATTACAACAGTTCATGTTGAATAAGTTTCTCATGAAGATCTTCAAAGGAAATTGGCAAATCTCGAGCATTAACACCGTCAATAACAGGCTTGTAGGTGTTCTGATCGAGACCGCGAAGAACCTTAGAGGTGATATCTTCACTGTCAACTTTGTGTCCTAATTGGGCAAGTTCAATAACACATTTTCTGATGGCAGACATATACTCGGAGATGGGCATGTCGCCTTTGCGAACAGAAGCTAGACGATCCTTGATGTGAAGAATGCGTCCCCGAGAAATTTTACCGAAGGTGGAGGCTAGGATATCCCATGCTTCACGGGAGGTTTTGGTTTCAAGGACGAGAGGGGAAATGGAAGGGTCAAGAGTACCCATAAGAGAGCCAAGGAGAAGGTAGTCTTGGCGGGTCCAGAGGTCGTAGGCAGGGTTGGGTTGGTCCTTGCCATCAACCGTGTGGGTGGCGGGGGGAATTGGGTGAGATCCATCGAGAAATTTGAAGAGATTCAGTCCTAGGAGAATGCTCTTAATTTGAAATGCCCATTGAGAATAGGTTGTGGGAGTAAGGGAGACACATTGGTTGAGGTTGACAAAGAGAAGGGAGGGGGAAGAATCAATGGATGTAGGGACGGAAATGGCATCCATGGCCATGCTCGAAAAAAAATGGGAAGAAGGTTTTGAATTTGCTGGTTAAGGATCGATAAAGCTCGATACCATATAAGATAATAAACGATATGTAGAAGATGATTGTATTAGATGATCGATTACAGTTACATAGCTTATATAGTGCATACAAATATTTACTACTTAAATTACAAATATACAATAAACATAAGAATGGAAATAATATACACAAGGAAGGAAGGGAATCAAGTATTATCTTGATTGACAATTATAGCTTGATCCTGTTTGGTAGTATGCTTGGAATCAGGCGAGTGATTGATATCTTCTATAGTATTAGTGCAACTTGTTTTGGGGAAAGAACAGATCTCCTGCATTCCTATTCCGAGCAATGAAGCAATGCAATGCATACCTCGACGCCAATTGCGGCATAGTATGATTTATCCAGTAATTCTTCTCCCTGTCTTTCACACTTGTTTCTCGGAATTGGTTTTTCTCCTCGACTATCAAAGCAACCCCACTTGGACATGGGGAGGCTATTAACCATATCATTCCAAGCAAGGCAACAATTGACACTCAAGCAAGAAATAATATACTTCCCTAAATCATATATTAACCATATCATTCCAAGCAAGGCAACAATTGACACTCAAGCAAGAAATAATATACTTCCCTAAATCATAATTATATGATTATGTATATTGTGTAATTAGAGAAACTTTAGATTGTGATAATTGTAATTAAGGTAGTTTTGCACATATAGCTTTCACATTGTATCCTATATAAACCCTTGTAATCAGTTGTTAATAATCAAGAAAAACATTCACATAAAACCTTTGTCTTATATGGTATCAAAAGGTCATCGATCCACACACGCTCTCCGACCTCGCCGCGCAACTTTCAAAAAACAGATCGTCTCTTCACCAACTCTCACCATGTCGTCTAACCCTAATCAAGACACCATCGTGTCCAACCCTCACGACGCCACAAAACCCCTCACATCGCTCAACCTAAATTACTGTGTCAAATTAAACCCGCTGAACTACACCGCTTGGAGGTTTCAATTAATGAATATCCTCTTCGGTTTCAGCCTTCTCGGTTTCATCGACGGAACCGAAACCCCACCACCTGCAACCGTCACCACCCCTGACAACCAAGAACAAACCAACCCGGCCTATTTGAGTTGGCTCAAACAGGACGGGCTGATTCTTGGAGCCCTTATGGGCACCCTAACCGCGGCCCTACAACCCCTAATTGTCACGGCCAAAACCGCACGAGAAGCGTGGGATATTCTTGCAAATACCTATGCTAAACCATCTCGTGCCCATATAATGCAATTAAAGGAACGCTTCGAGTCAATCTCGAAAACCGCGGACCAAACCATTTCCGACTACATGAACAATATCAAAGTTTGTGTAGATCAACTCGCCCTCATGGGCAAAGTTCTTGACCCGGAAGATATCGTAGCTAAAGTTCTACGCGGTCTTCCTTACGAACTTTACAAACCAGTCATTACCACGGTCCGAGGCCGAGACACTCCTATTTCTTTTGAGGCTCTTCATGAGCAACTCCTTCAACAGGAGCTTCTCATCAAGCATGAACCCGCCTCTAACCAGTTCGCACCCTCCGCTAACCCCGCCTATCGGCAGTCCTACAACCACCGTGGCAACTCTAGGCAACCCAACCCTCCTTCCTACTCTCAAACCACCCAACAACCCCAATCCGCCACCAACCCGAGGCCCTTCAAGGGCCGTTGTCAGTGGTGTCGCGAAACAGGGCACGTCATTGCTAACTGCCCCCTGTTTCGCAAATTATTTCCCAACATTGTCTTTCCCGAGCCGCCTCACCGCCAGCACCATGGCCAACCCCAAGCCCATGCCGCTCAATTCGGTGGTCCTCAACCCAATCCGAACTTCCTCTTCGACAGTGGTGCTTCTCATCACCTAACCCACGATTTGGAAACACTCGCCTTTCACTCACCATATGACGGCTCCGACGAATTAATCATTGGCGACGGCTCCGCTATTCCCATTGCTCACACAGGTTCATTTTCTCTCTTTAATCTTCAGTTTAATAATGTGCTTCATGTTCCTAAAATCTCTCGCAATATCATATCGATTTCCCAATTATGTAAAGATAACGATGTTTGTGTTATTTTCTCACAAAATTATTTCTCTGTAAAGGACAACAAAACCCAGAGGATCCTCATCCAGGGTCGAGCAACTCAGGGAACATATGAATGGTGCCCGCCGCAACCCGTCGTGCATGCTGCCGTCAAAACTAACGGAACCACGCCAAAATCGTGGCATCACACTTTAGGCCATCCATCTATCGATGTACTAAAGATTATCAATAAAAAGTTTAATTTTAATTTATCTTCGTGTGTTGCTGATTATTGTCATTCATGTCATGTTTCTAAAAGCAAAAAACTTCCATTCTCGACCTCATCGCTACACTCGCAAGAACCGCTTGACCTATTATTTTCCGACCTTTGGACTAGTCCCGTACTATCACGCGACAATTATAAATATTATGTCATTTTCGTAGATCATTTTAGTAAATATACATGGTTATACCCGCTCAAACGAAAATCCGAAACCACTCAAATATTTACACAATTTAAGCTATTAGTCGAAAAATATTTTCGCAAACCAATACGACGTTTTTTCTCCGACAATGGTGGAGAGTATATAAAATTAAATCGTGCTCTCCTCGATGACGGAATCTCACATTACACGACCCCACCTCATACTCCCGAACAAAATGGTTATGCGGAGCGACGACACCGTCATATTGTCGAAACAGGTCTAGCTTTACTCAACCACGCTGGGCTTCCAACAAGTTATTGGCCTTACGCATTTAGTACCGCCACCTATCTCATCAATCGACTCCCGACTCGCACCTTAAATGGGTCCTCACCATACGAAGTCCTACATAAAACCGTACCCGACTACTCTAAGCTTCACAGCTTTGGGTGTCTTTGCTACCCATGGCTCCGCCCATATACCAAACACAAGCTCGAAGATCGCTCCATTGCTTGCATTTTCGTTGGATATTCCACCACACAAAGTGCTTATCATTGCTTGGACCCTAAGACCCATCGCATTTACACATCTCGCCACGTTCAATTTATTGACGACCAATTTCCATTTAAAAGTTCGACCCCAACACCATCATCGCATCCCAGCTCGGATGATTGGTGTCATCTTCACATTCCGCTTCTACCTCATCCCACTCCTTCGACATCACCTCCCACATCCACACCTCCTCCTCCACCACCAAACCGCTCATCCAAGCCCATTCAACATGTCTATTCGCGGCGCAAACCCACCACGACCTCAGCTCCATCCACGGCAGATCCTACGTCTGCCCCCACTTCCACCTCTCCATCCACTAGTCTACCACCTTCCACTGACATTCCTGCCACCTCTACTCATGCCCCATCTTCCGCTGCCACCACTATCCCATCAACTTCCACCTCCAAACCCAAACCAAATCCACCCAAACCTGTCACAACTAGACTTGCCAACAACATCCGTAAACCAAATCCACGCTATGCAAATAATCTTGCTCGTGTCTCTTCCACGGATGGCACCCTTCCCAACACGGTCAAGCAAGCTCTCGTCCTTCCTCATTGGCGTCTCGCCATGCAAGACGAGTTCGATGCACTTATCAAAAATTGCACCTGGCAATTAGTTCCTCGCACCTCTAATCAAAATGTTATAGGCTGCAAGTGGGTCTTTCGTAATAAGTTTAACCCCGATGGCACACTTAAGCAGCACAAGGCCCGTCTCGTTGCCAAAGGCTTTCACCAACGCCCTGGCATCGACTACCACGAGACGTTCAGTCCCGTTATTAAGCCCACAACCGTTCGATTAATACTAGCCATTGCGGTCACCAAATCGTGGTCTCTTCGGCAACTCGATGTAAACAATGCGTTTTTACAAGGCCGCTTAACTGATGATGTTTTCATGTCTCAACCCCCTGGCTTTGTAGACCAATCCAAACCTGATTTCGTGTGTAAATTAACCAAAGCAATTTACGGTTTAAAACAAGCACCTCGTGCTTGGTACACCGAGCTCAAATCACATTTAATTGCATACGGTTTCAAGCAATCGATTTCTGATTCTTCGTTATTCATTTTCCATACCTCTAAAACCTGTATATACATGCTTATTTATGTGGACGATATTATCGTCACTGGACCAAACCCGCAACAAATACAACAATTCATAACTAATCTCGCAACTCGTTTCTCGCTAAAAGACTTAGGACCCTTATCTTACTTTCTAGGGATTGAAGTTATCCCAAACTCACTTGGATTACATTTAAATCAATCCAAATACATTACTGATATACTTGAAAAATACAAAATGCTTGAAGCCAAACCCACCACCACACCCATGGCTACCGATACACGTCTTGTTCGAGCTGATGATCAACCTATTCACGACCACTCCAACTATCGTGCCATAGTTGGTAGCCTTCAATATCTCTCCTTAACAAGGCCTGACATTTCCTTCACCGTTAACCGTCTAGCACAAGTTCTTCACCATCCCACAATGACCCACTGGACCGCTCTCAAACGACTTCTACGCTATCTCCATGGCACCATAACTCATGGCATTCAAATCCATCGCTCCAACCAACTTTGTCTTCACGCCTTCTGTGACGCTGATCACGGTGGGGACAAGGACGATTTCATCTCGACCTCCGGACACATTGTTTATCTTGGTAAAAACCCCGTCTCATGGTCATCCAAAAAGCAAAAAGGCATCGCTCTATCAACCACTGAAGCCGAGTTTCGGTCTGTTGCTTCTGTGACAACCGAGCTTCTATGGCTCCGCAACCTTCTTACCGAACTGAATATAACTGTCACCAAACCTCCTGCTATATTCTGTGACAATATTTCTGCCACCCTGTATGCCAAAAACCCGGTCTTCCACTCTCGTATGAAGCATATGGCTCTATCTTTCCACTTCGTGCGTGAGCAAATTCAACTTGGCAACATTCGCATCCAACATGTCGCAAGCAAGGATCAACTCGCTGATGCTCTTACTAAGCCCCTGTCCAAAGCACAATTTCAAGAACTACGTAGCAAGATCGGTCTTCTTCCAAGAACGTCCGTCTTGAGGGGGCGTATTAACCATATCATTCCAAGCAAGGCAACAATTGACACTCAAGCAAGAAATAATATACTTCCCTAAATCATAATTATATGATTATGTATATTGTGTAATTAGAGAAACTTTAGATTGTGATAATTGTAATTAAGGTAGTTTTGCACATATAGCTTTCACATTGTATCCTATATAAACCCTTGTAATCAGTTGTTAATAATCAAGAAAAACATTCACATAAAACCTTTGTCTTATAGAGGCAACATAGCACAGGCAGCTGTATACAAAGGATTCTTAATCAGAGATTCCACCATAGACTTCTTTGATTATCTGATTGTGATCCCGAACCACGACACCAAGACCACAACCTGTATCACTGATAGTGGCTACATCAATGTTAATTCTTCATGCCCCACAACCTGTCATCACATCGTCAAACCACTCTTAAATTCTAGCAAAACTACACTGCAATCATGTACATCAATTTTCATTGTTTTCCTACTCTGACTGAAAGCATGTTGCATCAACTTCTTCAACCCCGGTGTTGGAGATTAGCTCCACTAGGGAGAGGCCTTTCCGTAAACTCTAGTAACACTAATTTCGTATGTTAATCAGCCGACATCATGTTGAGACAAATCACATAACTCATTGTTCTAGCTGTCACTGTTGCGTTTTTTCATCTGAAATTGAAAACGTTACCCTAAAATGCATATAAAGTATTACAATGGCATGAAGTCCATATGGAACACAAATCACAATACATAGAGTTCAAATCACATAATGCGGGAAGAAATTCATACAAATCGTTAATTCATTAACAGCAAATTTTAGGAATATATATTGAACCTCCTCTTAAACCTATTCACCGTCACTTTGATTGGCACATAAATTCTATCAGCAAGATCCTCAACATACCGAAAATAAGCTTGTCTCCAACTCCTCTTTATTACCAAAGTTCCCACCACGCCCCAAAATCCGGTAGCAACACCAGACATTACAGCTAGGATGAACCACAACTTATCGTATTTATCTTCCTTCCCGACATCATCTTTTCTCGCGGTAGGATTAACATTTGTCAAACTTGGTGGCGGGTCAGATTTAGTGCAATCATTTGGCAAGGGAAATCCGCATAAACCAGAATTGTTCGCATAAATAGATGGGTCGTCAAGAGTTTGGAGTTGTCTACCTGTCGGGATTGGGCCATGTAGGTTGTTGTTGGACAAATTCAACTTGCTTAGCCATGATATGGAAGACAAGCTTTGTGGTATAGTCCCTGAAAGATGGTTATTCGACAAGTCCAATGATTCGACCGTCTTCATATTGCCTATATTTTCAGGAATGTGTCCCGTAAGATGATTATACGACAAGTTCAACGCAAACAATGCTGATATATTTGTGAGCTCTTCCGGTATTGTACCGACTAAATAATTGCTTGAGAGGTCAATTATGGATTGACCTCCTTTTGTTCCGGTGGAGACTTCAACTATTCCCTTAACAATTTCTACAATTTGTACGTCCACAATATCACCCGGAGTATAGTCAAATCCAATGGATCCTAAACAGCGAGGAATGTGCCCTGTGAAACGATTCTGACTGAGTTCCAATACTAAAAGCTTTTTCAGTTCACATATCTGCGAGTAAATGGGCCCAATGAAATGATTTCCTCGTAGACTGAGTATTTTCAAATTATTATCTGGGTGCACATTTCCAAATTGTATCTCTCCGGATAACAGGTTGTCACTGAGATCAAGCATCATTAAAGGATTTCCTCTATGACAAAGTAATGAGTAATTATTTCCATCAAAGATTGGCCCTGATAGTAAATTGGATGACAAATCTATCACTAGAATAATATTCTCAAAATGCCCCAGCCATTTTGATATTGTCCCAGTTAGCAAGTTGTTGTGAAGGTCCAGCCACCGGAAATTACAACTATAATAATAAGGTCCATCACAAGGTATATGTTGCGGCAAGGATCCTATAAAAAGTTACTGTGAGAAAATTGTTTAAATAAAATCACAAGTTAATCCCAATATTTAACGCAATCAAGTAACGATCACGAATCCCGATTGTATAGTTTCATAATCAAAAAAAAAGAAAAAAAAAAACTCTTGCATATATTCTACTAAATTCATGCTGAAGATATCCAAAACATGTAGTTTCTACTCAAAATTTTCAAATTTCCTAATTACTTCATGTAGTCGTGAATTAAGTTTTTTATAGTTGAATATGATATAATTTTATTCCCGGACAACTATGACTCAAAAGATAAGTTGAATGGTTAACAATGTTAAAACATTAAAATGAGTATGAAGAGAAACATTTAATGCAACAGTTTTAAGATAAAATATACATTGAACCTGTAAGTCCATTGCCAGAAAGTAACAAATTTTGAAGATAGCTTGAGTTCCACAACCACTTGGGCAATTCTCCTGAGATGCCAGTATCGGAAAGGTCCAACGATGCAATCTGAGTTTGATTTCTTAACCATTGAGGAAACACCGTGTTTATCAAGCAAGAATGAACCTGAAACACTCGAAGTTGAAAGGGAGGTTGCCAGTTGACACTCGAATCGAGTTTCAGATTAAGATTGTTGAAATTCATATCCAAATAGGACAATTTCGAGAGGTTACCAATGCCGAAGACAGTACCTTGGAGGGAGTTTAATGAGATGTCAAGGTGCTCTATCAGGGTCAAATTTCCTATAAAATCTGGAATCAATCCGCTCAACTTATTATAGGATAGATCAAGGTAATTCAAGTTTGTGAGTTGTCCCAGCGATGGCAAACTACCAATCATCGTATTACGCGATAGATCAAGGTATTCTAATTCAAAAGCACCACACCACATAACTATAGACCCTATGATATCTCCTCGGGAAATATTATTAACGGACAAATCCAAGTGTTTTAAGTTGCAAGGATTTCCCATAATCCCATCTTCCACATAACTAAAGCCATTGTAACTCAAATCAAGAGCTTCGAGGTGGCTCATGGCTCTAAGCCAGAGCGGAACTGACCCATAAAAACTATTGTAACTTAGAGAGAGGGATCGGAGGGAAACCAAATTTTTAAGAACAGGTGGAAGTGGACCTTCAAAGTCATTCCACACAAGATTAAGAAGTTGAAGAGTGGGGAAAAATGAATTAGAAGTATTCCTTGTAAATGCCTCATGTAGATGCGAGTTATTTAATTGGCAATCAGATAGACTAAGCGATGAAAGAGAAGGAAGTGAACTGAGCACTTTAAAAGTGTCGTGTGCTTGGGTCAGGTTATAGCCGCTCATGTCTAGAGACTGCAATTTGAAAAGACCAGATGCCCATTCTAAATCTTCACTATATAAATAACTATCGTCATAGCAGTCAGAATCAACAGGAAGAAGTGGTACATTTACTTCAAAGCAAACATGAAGATCAACATGAAGATCAAGGTGTACTAGATTTGTGAGGTTGCCAAGTTGAGGGGGAAGTGGGCCAGCGAAGCCAGCTGAAGAAAGATTTAGATACCTTAAGTGTCTCAAAGATCCTAAGAATTCTGGAATCTGACTCTTCAAAAAGTTATTCCCGCTTAAGTCTAAGTGAGTTAGGAGCTTAAGTTCAAGCAAAGCCGAACTTACTCCAGAAGATACCATGGAAACTTGAGGATTGGGCAGATAATCAGTATTGTCGTATAAGTGATCCAAGTAATAGTGATGACGTGGCAAACTCCGAAGATTCAACTTGATGATATTGTGAGTGACATTGTCACAGGTGACTCCGTGCCATCGACAACAATCTTCACCAACCCATGAAGAAAGGCGTTTCATAGGATCATTGGTGAAACTGTGTTTGAACTTTAACAAAGCTTCTAGTTCATGTTTATTGCACCTTATGAAGCTCGAGGATTCAGATTCTTTGCCGTGTACATATAATGATGAATGGAATACCTGCAAAATAACAATGACAACGAGAAAGCAGGAGCTTCCCATCATAGTGAGAAGATATAAGTTTGAATATTCTGTTTTTTTGGCTGAATAATTTCCAAATTTTTAGTGGAGTTTACTGATAGCTCATCTTATTTTAAAAGTCTTACGTTGCAATGTAACATCCAAACATCCATATATATATCAAATGTCTATTTGACATTCATATGGTGCTCAGTCAAGGTCTTCTACTGTTTCCTGTACGCTGTTGTAGGGTTATAGATTCATTAAAAACGATTAGGCCTACATCGACAGACACCCATAACAAAAAAAAGGAGAGAAAGTTCATCGATTCATGACTCATATTTATGGCTTTGATGTCGAGTGTTTTAAAATCAATATATGGGACTAGTGATGAAAAATGAGTCAAATTTTAAATTATTGGTCACGTATTTTCAACATGCTTGATTACTAATTAAGCTTGAAAACATCGAGCACTATGTTAATGTGTAGTATACAGGTTGATTTCTCATTTCTAGTAAAATTGAATGACAGGTCCAATAGTACTCCTTGTAATATAGCCTGACTAATTTGTTAATCTAACACCAAATAACACAATCTATTTGGTTACGCAAGAACAACTCGATTCTTACCAGTTCATCTAAGAGCTCATCTTGGATACCTATTTAGAACCATTTATAACTGGATATGAGCTATTGTTGCCTGCTTAACAATGTCTTGCAATTGGTAATTAACAGAAGACGAAATCACTTGATCCAGTGCCTAATTTAATTGTTGTACTCGATAGTCCTGTACATCAGGTTTCAATGTTTTCCTACACCGACAGCATGCATATTACAAGGCTAACATCATGCATCATGTTTAGACTACTCATTGTGCAAGCTGTCGCCTTTGCATTTTCATCTGAAATTGAAAACATTACTAAAATGCATATTACAAGGCTACAAGCGTATGGGATACGAATAACTATACATAGAGTTCAAAGAAATGAAATACATACAAATCGTTCATAGGATCATTGGTGAAGCTTTGTTTGAACTTTAACAAAGCTTCATGTTCATGCTTTTTGCACCTTATGAAGCCCAAGGATTCAGTTTCTTTGCCATGTACACATAGTGATGCATGGAACCCCTGCAAAAGAAGAAAGACGAGGAGAAAGGAGATTCTTGCCATTATAAGAAGAGAAGATCGATATGAATTTTCATTGCAATTTAAACCCCTTTTTCATTGCAACAGAATATGTGAGAAGATCAATATGTGAAAAATGTTGAAAAGTCTTATGTCTTCATTAAACCCCTTTTTCATTGCAATTTAACAAGTAGCAACCTTCTTAAATGTGTACTGACATTCATATTGGGACAAGTCAAGGTCTTCTGTATCCTACGCGCCATTGTGTACTGAAAACTGAATGACATGTACACTGCAATACAACATTACTAGGCAGGAATGCATTCAGCAATAGCATCGTGTTATTCGGTAGTCGAGAAAGGTTGACTTGCCTTTTTAGTTAAAATGAATAACAGGAACAGACTGTGTTTCATACATACCAAAAAAAAAAGCACAAAGCAAATGATCTACACCAAATAACACAATGTAACATCTGTTGGGGTTTTCTCTACTCACGCGGCGGAAGCGGGTCACTACAACAATCGAACAACAAAGTGTAGGGAGACCGTCTTACACACACACTAACACAAAAATTAGGGGGACACCAACAAGGTAAGTAAAGTGCAAGAAACTAGACAATCGACACCACAATTTACGTGGGAAACCCCTTCTCAAATAAGGGGAAAAACCACGGCCTCTCGGCAAATCAATCCACTAGTAAGATTAATGTTCAA
>JAGPOY010004438.1:0-11939 GCA_018983105.1 Silene uniflora | reverse complement strand
AATGCCCTTTCCTACCCTAAACCTTGTACTGCAAAAACAAATCATATCTCTGAGTCTCTGACAATCACACTACAAGTCTACAACCTCGTATAACAACAGCTTATTTACGCTTAAAACCGCTTTCACAAAGATAAACCACACCACAAGTCATACACAATACTATTCTCAAATTTCCATTGACCAACAACATCAACTACACTTCAGAACCAACAAAATCCGTCTCGTAACCAGAATTCAACGTCCGACACCTAAATTATTCAACAAAATTAACCGAAACCCGATACAACAAACTTGCTTTTACTTTACAACACTCTCCTTGACTAAATATCCATAAGAAACCTCTTAATTCCTACTGAAAATTCAAAAAACCAACTAAATAATATCAGTTGACATCTTCAACACCCCCAAAATATAATCATTTCTCTAAATTCCACTCTTTTGACTCAAATTATTAATTTCAAAATTCAAACAATTAATTAAACAAGCTCGCTTCGTTCATCTCGTACATTAAATAAACCTAATTATAAACCCTAAAAATCTAAAATCACATAATCTGCAACAAAATGAAGTGCAATTCTCAATAATTACGAATCGAAACATGAAATTGGAGCAATTAAATTAAATACATTACATAATTCGAAGTTTTTAAATTAAAGAAATTAAAGAAATACCGTTATTCCAGCAGTTGAATTATTGTATTTAATTGCAATCAAAAGGTTTAAAATTGTTGAATTTAAAACAATTTGGTAAATTCAATTGAAAAATTCTAGGGTTCTTGCGTAAATTGTCGGGCAAAATTTGGTGAAGGAGAAGAGAGAAGGCCGTCTACGTGAAGAATGGAAGATATTGTGCCTAAAAATGCGACAGATATATTTCCAATTAATCGGGATTTAATCATGAACTAATTTAATTTTAATTTTTTATTACCTTTTTAAGTGTTTTTAAAAAATAAAAAAAATTATTAGTCCACGTGTTTTATAATGAAACAACTACTTCTCCTACTGCTATGGTGTAAAACGGTTTTATGAAAAATAGGTAGTGGACGTATAGTATACTTCTAATACAATCATGATAATTGCATGTAATGTTTATTTATTTAGCGTAATGGTTTGACAGGTGACACAAGAATTTGGGGGGCGGCAAAAAACATAACCGATCTTGAACGTTTACGTAAGAAAATAATGAGGTATGGTATACTCTTATATACAATCATGGTAAATGGTAAATTGGGGTTATGTGCGGTGCTTTATAAATATAGATTAAAATTAAAATTGATTACTATAACTGGTTCGAGAAAGTCTCCTGAGAGACGGCCTCTCAATAAGCTTATTGAGCGACTAATGTACAAATTTAAGAAAAACTGGTACTAAACCTAGTAAAATAGGTACTAAACCTAATAAAATAGGTACACATTAGGATTAATGATAAAATGAATACATTTATCATGTAAATAGGTACAAAATCACTATATTACAATCAACGATAAAAGGCTCACGAAATACAAATAAAAGGATACGAAATACAAATAAAAGGGTACGGAGAAATGGTATCTCAATAACTTATTGAAAGACCATCTCTCACAAGTTTTAGTGCTGGTTCGATATTCATATACGACCTCCTAAATGAGGTGTTATGATTCATTTCCTAAATTGCTTAAGCAAGTTACAAATGACAAACTTCATTAACGTGTTCGACTAATATATTTCAATCAATAATCTGTTTAAGTTGTGTCGTAATAAACAACATATTATTAAAAAAAATGGAAAATCAATTATTAAAACATGTTAAAAACTTTGAATATGATTTTAATTCATGTTTAGGATTCTTCTGAGAAACGGTATTGTAATTTAGGGGCAAGAGTCGGGATTTAAAATTTGGGGTAGCCTAAAAATACTCCCTCCAAGTCTGCCTATAGTTCCCCTTTCATTATAATACTCCTCACATATAATAAAGAAAGGGGAACTATAGGCAGACTTGGAGGGAGTAATATTTTATTTGGTGGACTGCCTTTATGCTTAAGGAGAACGGTCCGAACTCCGAACACAAGAATTTTTCGAATTAAATTAGTAAAAAATTGTGTTTTTAAATTTTGTTGGGGAGAAATATTAGTGGTCAACAAAATTACAAGGAAATGAAAAGAGGAACACAAATTCTTGTTTCAGACGGATACTTGTCGTCTTATTTTTCAGACGGGCATATGTACCATATTATAGTTAAATGTAACCATAATGGTATAGGCCGTGTTAGAGCTTATGATAACTTGTTTTTCAATAATGCTCATATATAACTATAAAATGATTACAAAATCTCGTCTTATTATTTCAGACCAAAAACCGTCTGAAGCAAGACTAATTGAAAGAGGAATGAACGTAATCTAGTTGAAAAGGACGGGGAACGCGGGGTGGAACAGGTGGTACAGAGTGGATGGAAAAGATGCTGACTCGTATGGACCGACTGTTGAGGAAGAATGTGGGGTCTGCGGGGGAGGTGAAAAGTTGTCAGGTTGTTGAATGTTGATTGTGCCAAACAAGTACAATCTGACATCTTTGTACTTCTTAAATCTTAGTCATTCAATCACGTGGACTTTAATGCTTCTGCCATGTCCTTTTTTTCTTTTTTTGTGTTGATTATGAGCCTTTAATTCTTCGCCAACTTTCATTAAAGACCGACATTTCTTCGTCACAAGCGGCTCAAATGGAATCATTTTAACTATGAATATGATCATTTTAATGACAAACTGGTGTAGTTTAAAAAATTGTTCCTGTAACTTTTTATTTGAAGACTGTTACGTTTTTGTCTCAAAAGGGTCACATTTTACTCCGTCTTCAGCTTGTGACGAAAATATGACCCATTTTTAGCAGGACTTATTGTTAATCCTTGATGGTATGAGGTGGAAATGGCTATTTGGCTAGGTCCGCTTTCGCTGCTTCGTCAATTGATCATCATTCCCAATCTTCAACCCGTCGGAATGGAGGAGCAGAAAAAAGGTATAGTCACTCACCCCTAGTCGATTCAAGATCAAGCCTGGTTTATGAGGCAACTAACCCAAACCCAGTTTGTTGTCACCTCTACTTGTGGGTAGAGCTAGCCACAAGTCGGGTGAGGCAACAAGTCTCAAGGGCTCAAGGGGTCGATTTGAACTGGCTTGGGGGTGGGGGCGCGTTGGGCAGGAGAGGTCGGTTTTAGGGATGGTCAAACCCTGAACCGGCTCTCAGGGGGCTCATAGGCATGCAAGATAAGGGTTAGGTCTAATTATCATTTATTTAGTGTGTAATTAATGGGTCACTATGGCGAACCAAGGTCGGACCTTGGACCCTGAACCGGCCCAAGAATTGGGAGGGTAGCACACTAGCACTGCATCATGTGCAACTCGACCATGCCTTGTTCTCGACAACCCGAGAGACAGGTTGGGCTAACCGGTGCAATTAGCCACCTCTACTTGTATCACCTACAATTAGAACAGTGTTAACCTTTTCCCTCCAACCTTTTTTCTTCTCGCATTTAATGTTGATCAATGCACACAATACTTGAGTATTATTTTCATGCATAACACAATTTGTTGCGAGTTAAAATGTTTTTTCTGTCGACACAAAAAAACAAAACAAAAAAATTTCAGCGGCGCTCTTTTCTTATGTATCAGATACCAAGTAATATTCTATCAGTTTACAACTGAAAAACAAACCACAGGCCATTGCAAACACGGCATGTCGGCATGAACAAATGATGAATCCAGATACCAGAGTTACTACTCCGAGACGTTAGAGAGTCTAAACAAAACAAATACAGATCAATGAATGAAGGCATCTTCGACACAAAATTAATACTTAGATAATGTTCTTTTGCATACATATTTACACTTCCAAGTTCCAATTTCCTAGATATCAAACATGAAAAACCACTTGATGAACGTCCAAAATTTTCACAGTCGAATCCCTTTTGGACTGTATCAGATTGGTGGCACAAGAGAAAAATGATGTTGAGGCGAGGCGAGGCGAGGCGATATTGCAAGCCCCACAAAACGAGGTTATGATTTGACAGGGGGAGCTCGGTAATATGCAGGAACCATGGCAGGAAAAAACATCTTCCTCACACCTTCTGCCTTTATGATAGGAAAAATTATTCCAGACGCACCCTATAACAAAGGGAAACAAAGTTAAAACATCAAAACTTTTAATTCAAGAGTAAGGCTAATGTAAGACGATTTCAGAAGACCAAACTAAATTTCAATATATTCCTTAGTCCTCTTGAAAGACGGTTCATGTCAATCTTGAGACCAACCCAATGAACTATTAGCCCCTACCCAAAATACACATTCACCCACTAATTAAAAGAAGTCAGTACGTTGTCTTAATTCTCATATGGGTTAGTCTAGTGAGTCGTGAATCGTGTAATATTATCGTGATTCGTGAGATCATCCAATATGAGAATATGGGTTAATCTAGTGAGTCGTGAATCGTGATAATATTATCGTGAGATCATCCAATATGAGAATTTGTGATTAACAATATGGTTAATGGGTTGGAATCACATGTAAGACCACTTTATGTGTCAACTGAGGAAATGCACTCGAATTAGCTAAAATGAGAGGGTAAATAGAGCATACGGAAATTAGTCTAGCTCCAATCCATATGCGCTTAGGAGAAGGGAAAGGTAGAAGAAGGCGGCCGACACCATAAACAGCAACAGCAAAGAAATGGAGAACCAAGCTCAGCGGCCTTGGATTTAATCCTGACAACAAAGATATTGGCCCGTTGGAAAAAATGCCTCCAAGGCTCAAGTATTCAAAGCAGGCCTGTCGCATCTCTTTCATAGCTTGATCCGGTGAGGCACGGAAAACCTTGTACAAAGCACCAGCTAATGTGTTTATTGTCGAAGCAACTGGCTGCAATGTATACATCAAAGAAGAAGGTTATGAAATTTGGAAGTTAGATTTCTAAAACAAGAAGTCAAAAACTGTAATAAAAAAACATATGATATGCATGAGAGCAGGACAAGTCTATAAAATTAGATTATTGTGATCTATACGGTAAGGGCTGTTAACAGCACAGAAAAGCTTTTCAGGATGACCATAATGAAAGTTGTATCAAATGATGGCTATTTAAGCCAACGAAAAAACTTGCAGCCGCTTTAGTTGGCCTTTCTTTACTCCCATCATAATCTAGACCCAGCGAAAAGAGGGGAAACAGTTTAAAAGTGAGACACTTCATATAAACGGAACGCTTTCTTCATGTTACCCAGAATTGGTCACCTCGAAACGTTCTGTAATAAACTGACGAAGGAATAACTTGATTTTTCTGGTGAATGAGGGATGAGCAAAAGTGTCATGTCTTATTAATGATCTTTGTTTAAGGACGGGTTTGATTTTATAAAATTGTATTCCCTTACTTTTAACGTCTCTTGCAGACGTCATGTAGCCTTTTATATATATAATTACATATTGATCAACTCCAAGAACTTATATTACCTTGCGCAAAGTGTAGAAGGACTCGAGGTATCTGCATAGACTATAGGCGTCACTCAAGTCATTCAGTGGCCTCAGCAGGTCCCGGAGCACCACAATATCAGCCAGAGCGACAGTCATTCCTCCACCTGTTAGAGGATGGCGCATGTTAAATGCATCACCCATTAACAAGGCACCTGGCTTAGGAAGTGGGGCAGCTGGCATGCTTCTGTTAGGCATTGACTTGATGTTTCCATTATCGACTGCCGCTACAAAGGAATCATACAACTGTGGAGGAATCTGAAATACAATAGTTAACATAATTTAACACATGGACATAAAAGAACATACAAAAATATTGGATCATTCCAAAACTAAACAATTTTTTTGTTCTATTACATACTTGGGGGGCCACAAAAGTCTTCAAGTAGTTCGCCATTTCACCATTGGAAATGGATGGAACCTTTTCACCCGGTATATCAACAAGGCATCTGATCTCTGTGCTACTAATTCGATAGAATAAAATTGGGGATGGATCTCCCAGAACAACATGTCCATGATTTTCATAAGGAAGTTCACAATTCTCCAGAAGAAGCCCAACAAAACATGAAGGCACGTCTATCTGCCATAAGCACATTGATTTTTGCACATTAGTTTTCACTTAGGAGCAGTAAAAGAAGATGAAAATATGCTGCGTTATTGGCAACATTAACATCTAAAACTAAAGAAGTGTTTATGTAGAAGATGTGGGACAATAGATACGACATAGCTAAAGTCAGAAACTAAACCTGAGGTTTGCAGAGGGAACGACGCAAATTTGAGAAACAACCATCACAAACAACTGTCAGAGGTGCATACGCACATAGCTCCTCTCCAGCTTTAGTCTTGTACTTCACTCCCTTAATAATTCCATTTTCTTCAACAAGGGAAGTAACTGTCCCCTGCTCCAGATGTACACTGAACAGAAAGGCCAGTTAAGTATGTTTTTAATGAGAGAATCTAAGAGTAAATTTGGCATCAGAAGCCGAGTCCCTTAAGATACTAGGTGCATAATGGAACAAATTTCTAACTGCAATTTATAATATATATACTTTCAAGTTTCACCTTTCCAGAAGCTCTTAGTAAAGGTGACGAGGGAACGAGAATTAATATTAATTTGACTAATGGTGTAAGTAAATATGATGCAGGTGTGTCCTTTTTAATCAACATGAAGACATTTTTCTTTCTTTCATCCAATTGTGACTATCACAACTTTTAATCCGTAATAACTAGAAAAAGGATGGATTGGAGTGTAGCACAAACGTGCCTAAATGATAGGCCTGTTTCTCAGTCCAAACCCCAACCCTAACTTTCGGGTGGTACAAAGTGTACAACCCCAACCACGGCGTGCTTCCAGTGAGCACAAATGCACAATTTTAGCCATATTCAATCGAAGCATAGTATGGAATCAGAAGTTAGAAAGTATCAAAGATTATACGAAGTACTATATAATCATTACTTCTTCCAATTTTCTGCAAATCTCCCATATTCTTTTGATACAAGTATTGAGGAAAGCATGTGGAGTTGAGACTTTCTCAAAATTGGCAGGCAAAGGTTACTTAAGGAATAATTACTTCTAATTCAATTAACCACCTCAACAAGGCTCTTTCACACTTCCCCCATTTCACACCAAAGAATGACCACCTCATGAAAAAAGTCGAAATCATCATAGCTTGTTGGAAAGGTAACAAAAGGTCTACTGTGATTATGCCTCAAGATACGACAATAAATAAATTAAAGCAACAGGCAGAAGCAAGCATACTTGGGAAGCGATTTAGCTTTCTCCCTCATCCTCTGAACAAAGCGTCCATTGTGAAAGCCTCTGCCAGAGACGTCCGCATGAAACTTCTTCAAAGGATATGCAAGTTTGGTATCTTTCCCATCCTTGAAAAGAGCATAACCGAAAACACGTTGTGCATCAATTTGCTCCACGCAGTCTAGAGGTTGAAGCAACAAAAAAAAAAAAAAAAAAGTGAATTCAGTTAAGTGACAAAACAAACTAAGAAAGATTTCATCATTAAATAGGTCACTTCTAAACGGTGTGCACTTCTATTCCGTTATGCGGCCATGTTTGCTACCCTGACGCAACAATTTGACATAGTTTTGACCCCATGCTTCACAAATTTTAGTGAAGTAGCTCCATACACACATCGTAGTCAGACAGTTGTAATAACGTTTAAGTAACATGTCCAAGTGATTTGCAGTGTTACCATTTACAGAACCCTTCGCAACTAATGAGGAAAATGTTCATTAGATAGCCACAAAAAATTAATACTAAAATACAACGAGATAAACATGGGTCTTGCTTCTTTACCTTGAAGTCCTAAATCAATCAACTTGAGATATCCTCCTGGCTGCAGAAGCTCACCGACAATCCGATCTTGCTCCGACAAATCTCTTTCTATAACATGCACCCGCCTCCCATCCTGCGTAACATTAGCTTCTTTCCATCAGTCTCAACAAACACAACATCATATCTTTACCAAAGACAACCAGGAATCTAATTAAACTTTTTTCACAAAATACAAGAATTTCCATAGCACCTGTGAGTTACGGCAAAACTAAACCTTAAATGACACGGTTGTTTAATTTAGCGGACTCACTTACTGTCATATATCCTACTTTCTAATGTATTAATGACTTGTACGATTGTATCAACGCGTAAAACAGTCTCACATAAACTTAACAAAATTTACACACTTTCTCAACCTCTCTCTCTCAATCCAACAATAACTGAAACAACAAAAGAAAGTCGCGTATTCCATATACTCTAATCAATGCTACTATATCCGAATAAACACAGAAACAACTGTAATCATACCAACTCCAGCAAAGCGACAGCAATCAAGAAAAATTCAACCGAATAACAATCCTTAAAATTACAGGTAATCTAGTTATCATATTCCAAAATCCGATTAAACACGGGAATTCAACTTAACCATACTAACTACAGTAAAGCTAACCTAATTAACATAATTCAATTGACTAACAATACTTAAAAATTACACCTAAACAAATCATCACATTCCAAAATTCGATTAAACAAGGAAATTCAACTATAAGTCTATAACCGTACCAACTCCAGCAAATCTAACGCAATTGACATAAATTCTGTTGAATAACAATGCTTAAAATTACACCTAAGCAAATCATCACATTCCAAAATCCGAATGAACGCGGAAATTCAACTATAACCGTACCAACTCCAGTAAAGCTAACGCAATCGACATAAATTCAATTACACCTAAGCAGATCATCACGTTCCAAAATCCGAATCAACACGGAAATTCAACTATACCGTACCAGCTCCAGTAAAGCTAACGCTATCAGTCAATGGAACAACTATACTTTAACACAAATTCTCATTTGTGACGTACAAAATCCGTCACAAGCAAGACGGACTGTTTAACACATTAGTACATTACACCTAAACAATCATCACATTCCTAAATCCGAATGAACACGGAAATTCAACAATAATCATACAAATTCAGCTCAATCGAATAACAACACTTCAAATCACAACTAAAAAAACATCGCATTCGCCGAAAATCGAAAACACATCAACGATCACATTCACAGTAAATCAACTCCTGCTCATCATAATAATCATGATCATAATAATAACAATAAAATAATATTAAAATATACACGAGAGATGAAAGCGACCTTTCCAAGTGTATGAGCGAGGGCGGCACCAGCAACACCAGCGCCAACAACGATGACGTCAGCGCCATTAACGCCGCCGTCAAACTCGCCGGAAACCGCCTCAGTGGTGGCAACACCGCCACCGGAAGGAATTTCCGGTGACGAACGAGTCTTCGATCGAAAGTTCCAGAAGAAAGCAACGGTCAATAACAACGCGATGAATGTTGCACCAACAGCGTAATACTCTTCCAACATTTCTCTATCCCGTCAAACGGCGTCGTATCTACAAACTGGACACCGGAAACGACGTCGTATGGAGAGATTAAGTGTCCGGAACGACGCCGTAGGATCAGTTGTTATGCTTGATCGGAATTATGAAGGAGTTTTTTAGTTTATTTATTATTTTATTTTTATTTATTTTTTATTTATTTTGTACAGCGGAGGATAAAGATGGCATCGTGTTTATATAAAGGTTGAACAGCTCAGCATTGTGTTGTCTTGTTGCCGTATTTTTTAGTTTTCTGTTGGAAACTTGAGATAACCGATCAAAATTGCTAAACATCTAATATTGGTTTCACTTTTCAATTTTGGCTTTAACTCTAAAACGCTCTCTAAACTAATTTTATCGGTAATTTGAAATATGAGTAACGATGACCCGTTTTACGATAATTAATAACCAATAACGAATAAATTAACAACAAAATTGACGATTAGAAATGTAAAAACTTTAAACGATCATAACTTTGTGCTCAGGTGTCCGATTTTTTTTTTCAAATCACTTAACTCGACGAGGTGAACTCAATGGTAAAAAAAAATAAAAAATGGTAAGTGGGCTCATTCTTGTGAAAAAGATTATAGCCTATAGGCATAGCCCTTGACTATCTAACTAATGTCTAATGGTGGAAAAGGAGAACTTCGATATTTTTATTTTAATTTTTGAGTTTTTTTTCTCGAGCTTACTTTAGTATTGATCGTTTGTCTCTCAATGTCACCGTTCCTAAATGTATATTCTAGCTCCACAAGTATATTTATCATGAAAAAACTTATGAAAAATCGACTAAGAAAATAAGACCGATGAAACTAGTTTTTTCTATAAAAGGTTGAATTTGTGTTGAAGAAACTTTGTAGTACTACGTACGGAGTATTAATTAACATGACATTTCAAGTCCCACGTTGGCCTCGAGGAAATTTTCAACATTCATATGTAACAAGATTTTTACTTTGTCATCTACTCGTATCAATATCTTCTGACGTACAAAATCTATGGCATTTTCTCTGAACTATAATATACAATTATACGGCCAATTTGGTAGTTGACTTTGCTCTTGTTATTAGATTTGCCCACGCATATAGCGTGCAGCATGTAAGCATGTTTCATGTTTGAGGTAGGGACGACTACCTCATTAGTCATTATCTCATGGCTTGACCGACGAGGTCTTAGTCTAAGTGAATAAACACAGAAACTTTGTAGTAAACTCAGAATTTTTAAAACAAAACTCAAAATTTTTATTATAATGATCAAAAACTATAGAGTTAGAGGTAGTACATCAGAGGTATAATCTTCTTACAATAGACGGAGAAATAGGAACGTGCATTGGATGTATTACATCTGATTTTGTTTTTTTTTGAGCATTTGTGTATTTTTTCTGAGCTTATGACTTTAAACTTTATATGTTTTTGAGCATATGTTTATTTTTTCTGAGTTTATTAAAATTTATAAGTTAGATTTTAATTTTTTTCTCATCAAAACTCAAATATAACTAAATTTATATGTCATGTTATTGAGTTTTATTGTAGTTTTTTAGAGCTTAATGTTTAAGTGAATAAACACAGAAACTTTGTAGTAAACTCAAAATTTTTAAAACAAAACTCAAAATTTTTATTATAATGCTCAAAAACTATAGAGTTAGAGTTAGTACATCAGAGGTATAATTTTCTTACTGTAATAGACGTATCATGACAAATTGACAATAAGTCACGGGCTCAAATCCCTATCTCATGCATTGCTTGGTCTTCCATCTAAATCTTAATACATGTCAAATGTTACCAGTTTATTACATGGTGGTAATAAATATTAAATTTCAAAGAAATAAAATAACTTGCGCTCACCCGGCACCCCACCCCATCATGCCCAATTATATGAGAGGTCTTTTAATAATGTTATTGAGAGACCGTCTCTCTGGAGATACCGTCTTCCAATAAGTAGTAGAAGATATTAAAGGGGAAAAAGAAATAAAATAACTTGCTCACCCCATAATGCCCTATCATATGAGAGGTCTCTCAATAATGTTATTGAGAGATCGTCTCTCTTAAGTTTTTGTGTAAAACTTTTGACATTTCCTAGGCAACTTGTCATGTAATTTAGTATGTAATTGACCGCCTTAAACAGGATAGTGCATAGAGCTGGCAAATAAGGCACAACGAGCGGCCCGAGCCCGGTACGACTCCGACACGGCACAAACCAGGTAAACAGTGTGGGCCGGCCAGACTTGGGAGGACTGGGTAGATGGAGGGTCACGAGCCCACAATGCTATAAGTGAAGAAAATCTCACTTTTTAGGCGGCCATTACCGCATGATGTTTGATTTTTTTTTATACCTATTCTACCTCTCATATTATCTAAACACTAACGCAACGAAACCACCTTAATGCACCACCCCTTATCTAACTCTCAATCACCACGACCACCCACCGCTGATGCCCTTAACCATAGCGCGACGATCTCCTCACTAGTGATCCCTATTCCTCGCCCCCCTGCGCGACCCTCCCCTTTCCCCCCGAACCTATCACCCTTATACCCCCTCCACCAGGCA
>JAGPOY010004437.1:0-18510 GCA_018983105.1 Silene uniflora | reverse complement strand
TAGATTGATGCTCATATATTAATTATTTGAGAAATGAACGTGGGGAACATGATGGGGTGCTTAATTGAATAAATTTTATTTTATTTTTTTCAAAATTTGTACTTTCAACCACAGGCTGACAACTCAGCCTTGTGGTTGTTTGTTTTATAAATAGGATTTTGCTTTTTGGTCTTTATTAGCTATAAAATATGAGAAAATTTAATAAATTTCATTTTTTTCATTGGTTATTTTTAGTTTTGCTTTTTATTTTGCCTTTTGGTCTTTATTAGCTCTAAAATATGAGAAAATTTAATGATTTTCATTTTTTTCATTGCTTATTCTTATCTATGTAAGGTTTACTTTTATTTCTAGTATTTTATAGAAAAAATGTAGTTTTTCGCTATATTTAATCATGTATATATGTCGATAAAAGGGTACAAATCCGTAATTAAGCGCAAAATAATATTAAAATCACGGCCGAAAAAAAATTGTGCCCTCCCAAACTAAAATTCCTGGATCCGCCCCTGTGTACAAGTACATCGTACTCGGGAAAGTAGCAAATAAGCTCCTCCAAAAGTTTGAAATTATCAGGCTGTCAGCATGTCATTTTTCCGTTATTATGTCATTTTCCCGATGTCATATTGACTTGAATATCTTGTGTTGGGCTTAATTGCACATAAATTATAACTAATGGGCTGAATTTGTCCTAAATGAAACAGATGGAGCCAAATTGCACATAATTCTAAACGTTTGGGGGCTTATTACGAGTACTAGTTTAGATCCCGCGCAATAAATGCGCGGTATTTATAGAATTTGCATTTTTATACTCCGTATTACTTAATAATACCTCATTAATTTTTAAATTTCACGCCATTATTAAACTGTAAAAGTATCCAAGAAAACTAAGTAAAATTGAACTGTAAAATAATAGTGGTATCGCATTATTTGTTCATTTACTCGTTATTGTATTTTATTTCGAGAAAGAAACAATTAAAACTAAAAATTAATTCAAGAGAATTGGGTAATGTGCATAAATGTATTTTTATAAAAAAGTATTAGAGAATTTAACAATACACCGCTGGTTTACTTCATTTGAAATTTAACTATAAAATATACAATTAGTAATGTTTTATATTTAGAGGTAGAAGCCAAATTACAATAGGTGGATAACATATAATATAACTTGACGAAACATTATATTAAGAGGTAAAATAGAGAAGGTTCAACACTTTTACTCCAAATAAAAATGTCGTTTTACTGAAACTATTATGTTCTCTTTATTTCAAAAAATATTGTAGGTATATCATTATGTACACTAAAGGTATAATAATAAGCGTAAAGTAATGACATTAGTAATACAATCAGATAAGATAAGCTTTCTAATAATTATATTTATGTACTCCGTATTTGTTAAATAACAAAATTAACTAAAATTTAAATGTTCGCATAGTATGTAGAAAGGATAGATATATTTAGTTAAAGTGGAAGAAAAAAAATATATAATTCGTAAGTTTTTCCATTTTATAAGTAAAAATATCCATGAATATTGAATCCATAAGTTTGTATCAAAAGACAGAATAGTAGAATTATTTAGAATGAAAATGTTTGTTAAATAACTGTACGTAGCCATCATGTTAAGTTTTAAAAATAATAACAGTAAAATATTTTATCACATTATACGTATAATTAATACAATTTCATTTATGACAAAATCAGAATATTTTATTAACATGTCTAGTTGTCTACTATGCAAATTGAAAAATATATTATATCGTTTTAAAAACGGAATAGAGATATTCATTGTTTGGAAAGTATGACTCATTTGTAGATATGATATATTGAAGTCTAATTATAGAACAAATCATTTAGGTGGGAAAATTTTAGTAATCTCTTATTCTTTTAGTATAAGGGGGATTACTGTTGCATCTGACCTTGAGTAAAATTGCTGAAATTGCTTTTGCTATATCGACATGAGAAAGAAAGAACCTAGACTTTCAAAAGTTTTAGTAAATTTTCGAGGTCACCTTATACAATTACTCCTTCGCCCATGCTGAAATTTTTGTTCCCGCTGACTTCAACTTCATCTTCTTCCGCTCTAATACCACATGACTTCTCAAATCTGCAAAGGAATCATATATTTTTAGGCCTTCCACATGAGTAAACGACATTTTCGGGCACGCAACTATCTCCATCTCTCTCAATCCAGGAAGAGAGAATTGATGTGACTCAACACCTACTCAGGCATCATTTACCTTATATCCTCCTCGCGACCAGGCTTTCAACTTTGGCAAGCAATGTAAATCAACATATTCAAGGCAGGGAAATGATAACAGTCCCCGTTTGCTATATCCATTCTCCACATATTCCAATTTTGGCAAATCCACAAGCCGTAAGTTCTTCAGATGACGCAGTCTTCCCAATTCAGGAACCTCACAACTTTCAAATTCCAAAGTAACAAGGTTTGGGAGACAACTTGTGAAGCTATCTCCCCTCGCCCAACTTGGTAATTTCGCGCCTCTGAATTCATTCATTGTCAACCCCATGAGATTAGAATGCGGTTGGAGCTCCTCCAACAATGCTTCCTCATACGCAATACTTTCGTAGCTACCTTCATGCTGAGTAGTAAACTGAATACAAGTGAGATGCTCCTTACTCTTTATGTATTCTCCTTCCTCTTCGTCTTTCTTGACATATGCTGCATTTTTAGGCGCTTCAATAACTATCTCAAGGTAACCCTTTAGTTGACTAAGAGTCTTTAGGCATTCCAACTGATCGAAACATTCTTTCACAGTCGAATTTGTCGACCCCACCATATACATATTCAGTGTGTGCAAATAAGACAGTTCGCCTATGCATGACGGTAGATACTTCAATTCATCGCATCCTGATATATCTAAGACGTGAAGCTTATGTAGCTTTCAAAAATGTTTCGGCAACTCTTGCAATTCAGAACAATTAGCTAATTTCAGCGTCAGCAGATTATGGAGATTTGTTATTGATTTTGGGAGTCCCTTCATATAATTACATGAAAGATCTAAATATCTTAAATGCAGTAAGTTACCTATTGATTCAGGTAAAATTTCGAGTCTTAAACCACTCAAGTTTAGAGATCTCAAGCGCAAACATTTTGTTAGTATCAGACCCGTGAGTAATTCCTATCTTTCTCCCCAACTCCAAAACAAGTACGAATGCGGGTCATAGCTGAAAACCTTTGAATGAAGTTCTGTTCAACAACTAACATGTGACGAACTCTTTCGTCTAATCCGGTGGGATTCGAGAGCATATCACAGATTTCTTTTCCTGCCACATCTTGTGCTATGTCATGCATAAGATCGTGCATCTTGAATGAGACGATCTCACCGTACACGTTCCTCTTTACATCTTGGAAGAAACATCTTCTTAACAAAATCAAAAAGCATTCCTCGGCAGCATCTACTATGCTTTGACCGTCATAAAATGGAACAATGTAACCTTGTGCCATCCAAAGACTTATGATCATCTCTTTTTCTACAATGGAATCCTTACGAAAGATTGCACAATAAGTAAAACAACTTTTCAATGGTGATTTCAGATGGTGGTAGCTCACTTTCAATATAGATTTGATGCGGTTTTCATCGCCAGCAATGTAAGCCAATCCATTCTGTTGAAACAAATGCCATTTGCTCACTTTGACCATATAAAAGACTACCCACAACTCTTATGGCAAGAGGGACACTAGCGCACCTTTCAACAATTTCACGACCGATTTCGACCAATTCCTCTGTAGGATTTGCTTGCCCAAATGCCATTCTCTGAAATAAACGCCACGAATGGTCAAAAGACAAGCCCTCCAACTGGTAGGTGAGGCCAGTCTCCACAATTCTAGCGGTCTCCGTGGAACGAGTAGTTACAATAACCCAACTTCCCTTTTGACCTCCCTTAATAAATTCCTCCAACTTAAGCCATTCCTCACGATCTTCAGTACATACATCGTCTAACACAAGTAAATACTTATTTTCGGCTAGTCGTTGCTGAAGCTGGGATTGAACCTGATCTAGTGAGTAACCATCGCATCTATCATCACCCATAGCCGATCTTAAGATTTTAATAAGATTTTCTTTAATCCCGAGTTGACTTTGATCTTGATCGGACACACACGCCCACATCCTCAACGGAAACTCGGCCTTTACTCGCGCGTCATTATACACAAGTTGAGCAAGTGCGGTTTTTCCCAAACCTCCAATGCCTACAATACTAACGAAACTACAACCATTAGGATTATCTTCAGATGATAGCAACATGTCCAACAATTTTCGCACATCGTCCTCTCGACCAATAATATCGCTCTGATTCACATAAGAACAAGTCTCCTCCCTCCTAACCTTAATAGGCTCATAGTCAATCTTAAACCCAAACTTGTCATAATTAACAGCAATGGCATCCAACTTCTTCCTAATCTTCTTAACACTTTTCGACATATTTCGAGCAAAATTAAGACGATTGAAATGAGAAAAGAAAAGACGAACCTCTCCAAGAATCGCACCCTTTTGAGCTATGAGCTCCTTCTTTTGGTCGATCAAGGTAATGAATTCATCCAACAAATCGTCAGCATCGTAAACAGCATCCTTAAGCTCGTCAATCTACAACTGAGCTTGATTGGACATTGACGTGAGACCATCATGTTTGGCCTCGGCATCCTTGAGCACCGCTCTTACTGTGCACACGGTACGCCTAAGGTTCTCCAGTTCGGACTCGTATCCGAAAAGAACGCAAATGTCTTTGAGCTCCGTGCATTGCAAGGCGGCGAGGAGTGTTTGCGCTACCGATAACACTGTTCCAAGATCCATTATATATTTTCGTTGATTTTTTTAGTGGTGCGTGTGAAAAGAGTAGATTAGTGTGATTCAATTATTGTGATGCAGACCCGTCGTATGACACATGCACATGAGCACTGGACCTAGATGTTTAACCACAAATTCTCATTTGTGACATGTATATCCGTCGGAAGCTCACGACGGGTTCATGTGGACGGATAAGAAAAAGCATAGTACCTACAAGAGGGTAGCAATCTGTTTTGTCTTATCCAGCCATATAGGTAGTACTTGAACTGTCGTAGCTACCAATAAACCCGACCAATTGACCCGTTTTATTTAGAGTCAAGTCCCATAATTGACATCGACCCAATTGATCCTAACTCGATATGAACTGTTTATTTTGGATCAAAACTTTATTTGTATAGATTTATGGCCAATAACAAGAATTCGAGGGTGATAAAAGTACTGAAATTTGTTATTTCGACACTTTATTTTGGCTGTCATAACTCATAAGACATGATAGCTAGGCCCAACACCCTCTTAAAACTTTTTTTTGTATCTTTATACTCCGGTACATAGTATAAAGGTGGATGCCTCGCCTTTTTTGCTTTTCCCTGCTTTTTGCCTACTCCGTATTAGTTTACTTTGTGAACATTCGACCACCAATAATTCTTAGTGTTTTTTGATAACTGCTACCAAAGTAAAACAAGTTTGAAAACTGCTACCATAATCCTTGGTTCGTTAAAAAATCAATACCAATTCATTAACCGAGCCAAAATGAATGAATCTCAGCCATTTATTTCAAATCATTAGATTAAGTCATTTTTCCTATTCCTATTTTACCCCTTCCCTCCTCACAATTCTTCTTTTAGATTTATTTTTCTATTTCAAAACTGCTACCATAATCCTACTCCATTAATTTTTCTTCTATCTTCATCTTTTTTTTCTATCTCCTTTAATCTATTCCCATTCTCTCTCCTTTAATTTAATTCTTGGGGGTAAGTTCTTAAACCTTCATCTTTTTTCTCTTTTTTCTCCTTTAATCTATTCCCATCTCTCTCCTTTAATCTATTCAATTTAATTTGTGATTTCACCTTTAATATTTTCCAATTAGGGATTCGATTTTGGGGAAGAAGGTACTCCCAATGTGATATGATGAAGAAAAATAAATGGAGATGCTGAAAAATACAATTACCAATCTGGGCATATAATATGGGTATTTGTCAGATTCAGGGCCGGCCGGGAGATATTAGTGGCCCGGTTCGGAATATGCCACGCGGGGCCCTATTTACTAATTATTACGACTCCGTTATTATTTTGTGTGTCGTTTTTCGTTTATTTAAATAAGGTGTTCATATTTTAACAAAGTATACTTATATTTTATGAATATATAAGTATGTAACTAGCAAAAAAATTGAAAACTCAAGAATGAAAAAGTCGATTAGGGATTTAGGGGAATGAAAAGCTAAATTCTGATATTCTATTGCCAAATATGGTGCTACTGTGAATCGAACCCCGGTCTCCATGTAGTTTAGTGAGTAACAAAAAACCAACTCAGCCATCGTTGATTACTGTTTAGTAATGTACCCTGTTATGTATTTATCTGTTATTCCTTCTTCTTCCTTAGTTGTATGAGGCCCCAAAATTTTGGGGGCCCGGTTCACTAGCACCGGTTGAGCCGCCCAATAGCCGGCCCTGGTCAGATTTTATTAGAGTAGATGATCTTGATGTAATTTGGATTTCCCCAAATTAATTGAAAAAAAAAAAATAAGTTGATTGATTTTTTTAGTTAAGTGGGTAAACAATGGAATGAGGGTTCAAAGATGGGGGGTAGATGAAATAATATGAATATTGTAGGTGAAATCTTCAAATGATTAAGAGAATAATATATGAATTTTATTTTGGATGAAAAAATTTGATTGATTATGAGTGATGAAGGTGAATAATTAGGTTAGAACTTGTGTTTTATGATTGGGTAAGAAATGGAAAGGTTGAAGAAGGGGTAGTTTTGTCTTTTCACGTCAAAAATTAGGCTTCGGTGTTAATTGGTACTGATATTTTAACGAACCAAAGATTATGGTAGCAGTTTTCAAACATTTTTTACTTTGGTAGCAGTTCTCAAAAAATGGTTTACTTGTGGTAGCAATTATCAAAAAACCCTAATTCTTATGTGAGATTGTCTCACACGGTGAGACGGTAGTGATATACTTGGGGCGTGTTTGGGCCGGGGCTGGCCGAGGTCACATGACTAGGAACTGGACCGGACCGTGAAAGGGGAGGGTCGGGCCGGACCGTTAGAGGTGTGACCCGGACCCACGCCAAGGGCGGGCCTCACATATTATTTTTTTCTTTTTCATTCCTTCAGGGGCCACGGGCAGGCTGGGCTGGATATTTGGAGCCAGGCCTAGTCGGGCTGGGCCAGAGGTGGTTTGGGAAGCAGGTCGGGTTGGACTGGCCCATTCATTCGGCCACTTCTATGAGACGTCTAGACGGTCCCATTTTATAAAACCTTGTTTCATTTATTTCTAAATGAATAGGCTTTTTATAAAAATGGACCGTCTCACGGTGTGACTCATGTGTGAGTACCATGAGACGACGGTCTTACTCTAAAATTTGTGTTCCACGACATTAGACTCCACACAGAATCAAAAGTCGGGCGCTAAATAGTCTGATTAACTGATCTATATAAACCTCTGAAGGCTCTGATCATACAACTCAATGTGTAAGTCTGTAAAACCATGGACCAAAGGTAAGGAACATACCCTTATCAAGGAAACTAATGATTGGTAAAAGTTATATAGGTAAAAAAATCACTTGCTTTTAAAAATTACAATAACACTTGTGTAAAATGGTTTTACACAAGAATTTACTCTTCACGTAATTTGTTAGGATTTCTTTTCGTGCGTAAATCTGAAGCCAAATTTTTTAAGGTATATAATTAACTTCAAGATAAGGAAAATAGACAAAAATAAGGCAAGTTCTATTAACTTTTGTATTTCAATAATACCGAAGTTCTAGAAGCTTCTAGAACTCGTATAACGTAAGTAAATTACCTGTTTTTCCTATGCATGATTGAATTACGGAAAATTACTTGTATTCTAACAAAAAACTTGTTCATCTATATATACATACATCACGCCTCACACCAAAATTATTTACACAAACAAAGCATACTAGATTTCATGCCCGGCCGTTGGCCGGGTAATATTAAAAATGAATTTCTGAATATTTATCTTGTGGTGGTTGCTTTGAAAGCATTTTATAATGAAAAATGCTTCAATGCTGCAACGTAAGGAGTTATTCGTACTAATTTATTATTATCTCTGGGGGGTTCGATTCTTACCCGCAAGTCCGCAACCTAGGTTGTCTACAAATCTGGGAGACTTCAATATCATTTGAAAAGTTTCTTATATATGACTTTTGAGAAAGGCCATGTGTAATGTGTTGCACGCAAGTCATTCAATAATTTGCAACGTAGATAAGTTTAGGTACTCCGTATTTCAATAAAGATTCACGGCTTTGAGTTGGATTTCATCTGATTTGGAGTCACACAGTTTGGTCAGCTTGTTTTCGTGTTTTGTTTTTGGATTAGCGTATATATAAAATTATAATTGCTATAACTTTTAACGTAATTATAATCTTTTTAAAAAAAAATTTTATTATTTCTAAGTAGTTTACAAATCTTGAACTCTAAGATCGTTTAAAAGTCCATCTTTTAGATATATAATAATAATAAATAAACAAATTCTTACCCGAATTCTTTAATGAGTAGTTATAATAATAATAATAATAATGATAATGATAATGATAATGATAATGATAATGATAATGATAATAATAATAATAATAATAATAATAATAATATTTTAGTGTGTCGTTTCATTTGTTTCATTATTATGGATGAAATATGCAATTCTCGTATTAATCTTTGGCGATTTGGTGATCATGTAGTGAACTAATTGTTAGCCTCGCAATACAAAGGGAGAATACATGGGTGATAGTCTTAGTATTGAAATATGAAACTTCAACTAAAATGGAAAGAAATCGCTCGCAAAATAGGTTTTATCTAAAGAGTAAAAAGTATTGTACATCTTAATACAAAGAAAAAAAAACGTAGGTGATAATAAAATAAAGAAGCATTGACAATTTAGAATGATAGTTGACGGACTGACAGTTGTTGATGAGTGTTATTTTATTAATTCAACCAAAATTTATCTTTTATTGTATACTAGGTTGGGTGCCCGGCTACGCCCGGGCTACTTTTATTTACCGTTTAAATTTTATTTTTTATGAAATATGGTTAATTCGCTAAATTTGGTTAATAAATACTTTTACAATTTATATCTTGAAATTATAATGAGATGTAAAATTAATCAACAAATTATAAGACACATCCACCACTCCCGCTGTTAAAATTATTACATTTCACTATATCCCATGTTAATACTATTACGTTCACTACTTCTTAGGTTATTGTTGTTTCTGTAACTACTCCTGCTATTTTTACGGTTAACCCGTTAGTTTTGTCAAACTCATATATTTAAATAAATTAATATTTTCTTTAAATAGATCATTGTTGGTTAATTTTCATATTCTCTCCGTTGTTTCTACTGTTACTTTCATTATATGTGTTGTGACTACTATTACTTTCACATCTTCTCCCGTCATTATTTTTTCTTTCACTACTCCCACATTTATTATTGTTCATTGCCGTTAGTATGACTTTCACTACTCTCGTTGCTATTATTTTTGCTTTTACTTATATTTTAAGAGGCTTATATATTTATATAAATATATTACATATATGCATTAAATTAAATCAAAATAATTATGGAATATTATTTTTTTGGAAATATAACTTGATTTATTTACCTTTTAATAGTTTCCAAATTTAAAATACTTATATTATATTATTCGTGTATGTTAATTAGTTAACATCTTTATACTAATTAATACCATAAGTGGGGTATGTTATTTTAAGGAAAATCGCCATATTATAATTATCTCTAAATTTATACTTTAACCAAAACTATATAATATTTGCATTGAAGTCCCTTGTTTAGGTCCATCGCACAGTGCTATTGATTTAAAACTATATAGTAAAATTAATTTGTATAGATTTATTTAATTACATTGAAGTCCCTTGGTTTCTGGATTTAATATATAGTATTGATTTGAGATAAAATTTCATTCGATTATACTAATATTTTTCCCTAAAATTAATTTATAATTATCTTAATTTATTGGACAAAAATTGTAGCCAATCAAATCTCTTGAAAAATTTTGTTTTTAAGTAACCAATGAAATTACTCGAAAAGTTCTTTTTTTAAGTATATAGATAGATAGGATAGATTTTTGTATTAGACAAATCATTTTATGTTTGTTTAAAAACATAATTTAATTAGCTTGTTATATCAACCAATTAGATTGAATGAAAATAACAGCCAATCAAAACGTTCGAAAACATCCTCTTTTAAGTATATAGATAGATAGCTACTGCGTACGTTGTGTTTTTATATATATTGGCATCCGCAATACAACAGAGACATTTTTCGAGCGACTTAATTAATTAAAACGAAGGAGAAGATGAGTAACATGAATGATCCACCACTTTGTGCAGCAGGATGCGGATTCTTTGGGAATCCAACGCAAAACAATCTTTGTTCCAAGTGTTTTCAAGATTCGCTTAAGCAAACAGCCCTACAACAAGAACAAACTCGTACTACTACTACTACTACTACTACTACTACTACTACTACTATTCGTAGCTAGCAACAACAACAACAACAAAAACCAAGTCGAAACTAAGGTCGGTAATGAGGGCCAGATGATGGAGAAGACGCTGAAGAGCATGTGTGGTTGCTGCAAGAAACGGGTTGGGCTGACGGGTTTCGAGTGCAGGTGCGGAGAAGTGTATTGTGGGTCTCATAGGTATCCTGAGTTGCATTTGATAGAATTCCAATGGGAAGAATGTATATGTTTTATTGCTTTGATCAATTGTATCTTGATACAGTGTTAGACTAGGACTATAAATACACAAATACAATCAAGCTATTTACGGTAATTGAATAAACCTAACAGCCATATTACATATTTACGGAAACAATCACAATTGCCTTAGATAGGATATTGAGCTCAACGGCTCTTTGCTAACACCCCCCCTCAAGTTGGAGCGTGGAGAGACGAAACGCCCAACTTGGATAAAAGTTGATCAAACGAGGCATGACCAAGGACCTTGGTAAAGATATCTGCAAGCTGAGCTCGTGTATGGACGTAGCTAGGACGGATGGTGCCTTGTTGTATTGCATCGCGGACAAAATGACAATCCACTTCGATGTGTTTTGTCCGTTCGTGGAAGACCGGATTCTTGGCAATGTGGAGCGCGGATTGGCTATCGCACATTAATTGAATGGGTTTTGTATGTGGAATGCCAAGAAAGCCAAGCAACCATTTAAGCCATTTAAGTTCACATGTGGTGTTAGCCATAGCTCGGTATTCGGCTTCAGCGGAAGAAAGAGCAACTGTTGGTTGTTTCTTAGTTTTCCATGAAATAGGAGATGGGCCCAAGAAAACTAAGTATGCGCTGAGGGAGCGTCGAGTGGTAGGGCAGGCGGCGTAGTCGGAGTCACAATAGGCATGAAGACATAGATCGCTATCTGACCGAAGTAAGAGGCCTTGGCCAGGCGCGTTTTTGAGATAGCGAACGACATTGAGGGCTGCTTGCCAATGTTCAGTTGTTGGGGCGTGCATAAATTGTGCTAAGATGTGAACCGAGTAAAGAAGTTCTGGTCGCGTAATTGTGAGATAAACCAGTCGGCCCACAAGTCTTCGATATGGTTGTGGGTCGGCCATAAGAGCCGCTTTAGATAAGCCGAGTCTATGATTTGGTTCCATAGGGATAGAAGTAGGCTTGGACCCAAGTAGACCCGATTCAGATAAGATGTCAAGAGCATACTTTCTTTGTGAGATAAAAATGCCGGAGTTGTGTCGGGCAATTTCTAAACCGAGAAAATACTTGAGAGAGCCCAAGTCTTTCATATGAAAGCAAGTACTGAGATATTTTTTAAACTTCGTGATCATATCAGCATTGTTGCCACAAATAACGAGATCGTCAACATAAATTAGAACGTGTACCTCCGTGTCGGTAGTAGAGATAGAAAATAATGAATGATCATAAGGGCACTGCCGGAAACCATATTGATTGAGAGCGGAAGCAAGTTTAGCGTACCAGCAGCGTGGGGCTTGACGTAACCCATATAAGGATTTCCTTAATCGACAAACCCGACCATCAGTGGATGGGATAAAACCGGGAGGAGGTTTCATATAGACTTCTTCATGAAGGTCACCATGGAGAAAAGCATTATGAACATCCATTTGATGGATGACCCATTTCTTTGCGGCGGCAATAGCTACTAGTGTGCGAACCGTTACCATTTTGATAGTGGGTGCAAATGTTTCATTGTAATCCACACCTTCGACTTGACGATTACCCATTACGACCAACCGGGCTTTGTAGCGTTCGATCGTCCCATCCGCATTATATTTAATTTTGTAAACCCACTTAGAGCCAATTGCCTTTTTATTAGGAGGAAGAGGCTCAAGTGTCCATGTATTATTACGTTCAAGGGCTTCAATTTCGAGCTTCATAGCATTGCGCCATTCGGGTACCTGCGCTGCATCTTTATAAAAACTAGGCTCGTGATGTTTAGTCACGGCCGAAAGAAAGACACGATGTTTAGGGGAATAAAACCATAGTTGTGACTTGTGAGGATAGACCACAGATGAGTATAATATGTACACCAATATATCAATTTACGGGGATTAAGCTACGTACCATGCCTATTGAGTAATATGTACACCGTCTTATGCTACGTGCGTGCCAATGTGCCATGCCTATTCACTATTGATAAAATTATCAAAGCATTCTTGTCTTTTGCTGCAAATGACGGAAAAACTTTCCAGGGAAAAAGAATCAAGCTAGCTATTCCAATGGTAGTCCTTGAGATGACCGAAAAATCAAGTGAAGGCAATGAATTGACTCTAACGTAGAACTCCAAAAATTGCATGCATCACCTTCGGATTCGTGTGTTTTGACTTTTGAAGAAACTCGGGTTAGATCTATGTAATAATTTAGCAAGAAACTTTCGTTAGTATCGCCATCTCTCCTACAGCCCCACTACTATCCCTTTCCCAGAGAATCGTAATTGGAAAATCAAGACCTTAATCCGGAAAAATTTACAACAAAATCAATAAAAATAATAATGTAATTACTTAGCAGGTCGAAAAAAATGTACGGTATATAGAAAAGTTATGGGAAAATGTATATAATTGAGTTAATTATGAACATGAAAAATCAATATGCTATCAGCTGCGCTAAAACATACATTGACAAACATAGCATGAGACATCCACTTCTATGGGGTTCTCAAGATTGGAATTAAGCCGTACATTGGCCAATTAACTATCTAACCTTGTGTAATTTCAATCGACTCAATTATGCAGAAGATCACAAAACAACAAATTTAAGAAGGTAACTTTCAAAACTAGAAGAATTTGGGAAAAATCTTGCTTCAATGTTACTGAATACGGAGTACATGAGAATTAAATAGTTTGGCAGGAAAGAATATGAGAGTGAAGATTGCAGTTGACAGCTAAAGGAATTCTTTTTTTCTGTATTAGGTTTTTCTTCGGAAAGTAGAGGAAAGACGCTTGGACGAGAATTTTTTTAAGGAGAGGCTGACATCGGAATATTACCATAAGGCAGGGGATCTTATGATTATAAATAGGAGTCATCCATCAATCCAAAATCATATATAGTTAGGTTTTTCTGTTATGCCTTTGCTTGACGAGTTCACTAAAGTTTGCAACGAGCTCATCATGTTCCCAATTTTCAACAGAATCATATATAGTTAGGCCTTCCACATGAGTAAACAACATTTTCGGGCATTCAACTATCACCATCTTTTTAAATCGAGGAAGAGATAATGGATGTGGCTCCACACCAACCCTGGGATCATTGATTACTGATCCTCGCGTCCAGGCTTCAAGCTTTGGCAAGCCTTGTAAATGAACGTCTTCAAGGCAGGGAAATGATAACAGTCCTCGTTCACTATATTCATCCTCCACATATTCCAAGTTTGGCAAATCCACAAGCCGTAAGTTCTTCAGATGACACAGTCTTCCCAATTTAGGAAGGCACTCCAATGCCTCACACCTTACAAATTCCAAAGTCAAAAGGTTTGGGAGACAATTTGTTAAGCTATCTCCCCTCACCCAACTTGGCAATCTCACGCATCTGAATCCCTTAACTGCTAACCCCATGAGACCAGAATGCGGTTGGAGCTCTTCCAACAATGCTTCCTCATACTCGACACTTTCGTAGCTACCTTCATGCTCAAAAGCAAGCTCAATACGAGTGAGATGCTCGTTACTCCGTATGTATGCTCCTCCCCTATCGTCTTCCTTGACATATGTTGCATTTTTAGGCGCTTGGATATGAATCACAAGGGAACCCCTCAATTTACTCAGAGTCTTTAGATCTTCCAGCTGATCGAAACATTCCTTCACAGTCGAATTTGTCGACCCTACTATATACCTACTCAGTGTGTGCAAATAAGACAATTCACCTATGCCTGATGGTAGATACTTCAATTTTCCGCACCCAGATATATCTAAGATGTGAAGCTTATGTAGCTTCCTCAAATCTCTGGGCAGCTCTTGCAATTCCCGACAACCAGCTAGATTTAGAGTCAGCAAATTATGTAGTTTTGTTATTGAATTGGGGAGTCCCTTAAGCTTATAATTACCTGAAAGATTTAAATATCTTAAATGCAGCAAGTTACCCACTGATTTGGGTAAAATTATGAGAGCTGTATAACTCAGGTTCAGTGATCTTAAACGCACACAAGTCGTTAGTATCAGACCTATGAGTAACTCCTTATCTTTCCCTCCAACTCCAAGGCAGCTACGAATGTGGATCTTAGCTGAAGACCTTTTCAAGAAGTTCTTTTCGACAATGGACAGGTGACGGACTCTTTCGTCTAATCCGGTGGGATTCGAGCGAACATCACAGATTTCTTTTCCTGCCACATCTTGTGCTATGTCATGCATAAGATCGTGCATCTTGAATGAAACAATCTCACCGTACATGTTCCTCTTTACATCTTGGAAGAAACATCTCCGTAACAAAATCAAAAAGCATTCTTGAGCAGCATCTGCTATGCTTTGGCCGTCATAAATGGAACAATGTAACCTTGTGCCATCCGAAGGCTTAAGATCACCTCCTTATATATAATGGAATCCTTACGAAAGATTGCACAATAACTAAAACAACTCTTCAGTGGGGATTTAAGATGGTGGTAGCTCAGTTTCAATATAGATTTGATGCGGTTTTCATCGCCAGCAATGTAAGCCAATCCATTCTGTTGAAACGAACGCCATTTACTCTTACTTTGACCATATAAAAGACTACCCACAACTCTTATGGCAAGAGGGACACTAGCGCACCTTTCAACAATTTTACGACCGATTTCGACCAAATCCTCTGTCGGATTTGCTTGCTCAAATGCCATTCTCTGAAATAAACGCCACGAATGGTCAAAAGACAAGCCTTCCAACTGGTAGGTGAGACCAGTCCCCACAATTCTAGCGGTCTCCGTGGAACGAGTAGTTACAACAACCCAACTTCCCTTTTTACCTCCCTTAATAAATTCCTCCAACTTAAGCCATTCCTCACGATCTTCAGTCCATACATCGTCTAACACAAGTAAATACTTATTTTCAGCTAGTTTTTGCTGAAGTTGGCATTGAACCTGATCTAGTGAGTAACCATCGCATCTATCATCACCCACAACCGATCTCAAGATTTTAATAAGATTCTCTTTCACCCCCAATTCATTTTGATCTTGATCCGAGACACATGCCCACATCCTCAATGAAAACTCGGCTTTCACCCTCTCGTCATTATAAACAAGTTGAGCAAGAGCGGTTTTCCCCAACCCTCCAATACCCACAATACTAACGAAATTACAACCATGATTACTATGATTACCTTGTGTGTCATCATCAGATGATACCAGCATGTTTAACAATTTTCGCACATCGTTTTCTCGACCAATAATATCACTCTGATTGACATAAGAACAAGTCTCCTCCCTCCTAACCTTAATAGGCTCATAGTCTATCTTAAACCCGAACTGACTATAGTTACCAGCAATGTCATCCAACTTCATCCTAATCTTCTTAACACTTTTTGACATATTTCGAGCAAAACTAAGACGATTGAAACGAGAAAAGAAAAGACGAACCTCTCCGAGAATTGGACCCTTTTGAGCGATGAGCTCCTTCTTTTGGTCGATCATGGTGATGAACTCATCCAATAAATCATCAGCATCGTAAACAGCATCCTTGAGCTGGTCAATGTATAACTGAGATTGATTGGACAATGACGTGAGACCATCTTGCTTGGCCTCCGCATCCCTGAGCACCGCTCTTACAGTGCACAAGGTACGCCTGAGGTTTTCTAGTTCCGACTCGTATCCGAAAAGAACGCAAATGTCTTTGAGCTGAGAGCATTGCAAGGCGGCGAAGAGTGTTTGCGCTACAGATAACACTGTTCCGAGATCCATTATTTTCTTTGATTCTTTTTGTGGTGTGTGTGGAAGACTAGATTTCTGTGGTTGCTGTTAGTTCTTTTGTAGACTTTTTAGCTTTGTTTTCAATGATTGTGAATTTGTCATGTACACCCTAATGAGATTGTTAGTAGTAGTCCTTAAACACTAATATTATCCGTCTAAAGCTGTAGATGGATAGTGTCCATTTCACAAAATGCAAGTGGATTATGGCATAGTGCAACTGGGTGGGAAAGCCGGAAAGGTATACCCCTCACTTGCCTCCCACTTGTGAAAAGGACATTATCCGTCTAAAGATTTAGACGGATAGTAGTCGTCTAAATTGTGACGAACATCAATGTTTAATTAAGTCAACCCGTAAACATGACCGATTGGCGCGTTTTATTTGGAGTCAAGTCCCATAAATTTTAACCTCGACCCATATGATCATAACCCGATAAGAACTATTTACAACATGTTTTGGCCTAGTTTGTTAGAAAATGAGTTTTTATTTTTCAAACTTAAATTTTTAAAATCGCCTATCTATTAAAAGAATAGGTGAACTTACTAATTTAATTAACCTCCAAAAAACATCCTTTTAATTAAAGAAACTATTGATAATGTAATGTATTTATTAAATAAGAAAATTAATCTTTTTTCATCAAACTATTAAATTTTCACTAAACCTAAACAATAATATTTTAATTATAATATAAATAAAGTCAAACCATAAACTATTAAATCTTTTATTGATATTATTATTTGAGAATGACTTCACCCATATACTTTGAATAAACAAAACTATAAATCATTTTACTTTCACGACAAAAAAAAAATGAAGTGTGTTGTGGAAGATAGAAAATAAAACATGGAAAACAAGGGTTAAGTTAACTTAAAATTAGGGTTTTACCTGTTTAACAGGTTTCCCGTCACCTTGTTGCAAAATGGGAAAATCGTGTAATAGGTTGTATTATTGTGAGATTATGTAAAAGATGGATTAATGCAGGTTGGAGAGCAATATAGGTTGGATTATTGTTGTGAAATAATAATCCTTTATTAAAAAGTTTAGAAAAAGGAGTTTTTTTAGAGGGGTGGTATATAAAAAATAGTAAATATTAATTGAGAGACTTGCTAAATTCGCGCACTAGTTACTAAATCCTGCGCATTTTACCCTTAATATTCCATAATTATTCTTCGTCTTAAAAGATACTAACAATTCGTTAATACTAGGTAGCATCCCGCGCTTTGCGCGGCCTGTTTTATAATTTTATTATTATAATTGAAAATAAATAATAATATAATTTATATATGACCTTTAATATTTTTAATTATAAATACAAATAAATTAATTTTTCTCAAATTTAATTTTTTTAGGTTTAACCATCAACGTTCTAAAATAAAATACATACAATTTTAATTAAAATTGATAAGTGATAATTAATTATGCATGATCATCGTTTTATAAAATATTTAACTAAAAGTAATATTTAGTTAGTCATAACTATTATTTTATATTTGAAATATACATATTTAATTGAAGATATTAATAAAAAGTGTAACGTGTTTTTCTATCTTTTCATATCGTTTATAAAACTATATTATTTAATAATCATTACTTTTGTCTTAATTATTCAAATGCACTCGCGATCATTGTGTACATACATACTCGTACAAATACTCGTTATCACATTATATAAACTTATCAAAATCTCATATGTATTCAATTTCTCGTAATATTTTTCATTCTACACTATAAAAACGTATCTTTTAGTAGTTTTTCTAAGTTCTGTTTTAAATACATACAAATATACAATGACTCTTCAAAAAATATTTGGTCTAAGTTATATAACTTTCGCAAAAAGAATTTTTTATGTAAATGTAAAATATTGTGCGACACTCACTTTAATCATATCTACATATCAAAATATTTCACTAAATATAATGAAAATTATACTCAATTGAAAGCATTTTTCGTAATTAACATAATTATTTACATTTTAAATTTTTTATCAAAATATTTCTTTAATAAATTTAGAATCAAATCACCATAATTGTTATATGTAATTTTGTAATATATTTATTAAAATCTAATTAATACTTTGCTGAGATTTATGCAGCATTTATTATGT
>JAGPOY010004436.1:0-11941 GCA_018983105.1 Silene uniflora | reverse complement strand
TGATATAGAGGTGACAACGTGCCAAGGCGAGCGAGAGTGCGAGACCTTGCTCGGCTTGTATTCAAGAACCAACACTCTAGTTCGAGCTGAACTCGAGCATGCAAAATGTGCATGTGCTGGTTGGACGAGCTTTGACCGAGCCGATCTCGATTTGCTCGAAAGCTGTATCGTCTCATCGTCACCTCTATTTTGATACATTACATTTCAGAGACGAGTTGGCCGTTTGGACGGATCAGCGGCTTGGTTGTCTAGTTGTCATTACTGCAGCCTCGGTGACTCGTCGATTAGCCTACTACACCCCTAACTTGCAAAAAAGATATTAGAAAATTTGTGCTTGCCGATCTGGCTCGATCCACCCACAAGCCCGGTTAAGGTGAGGTATGTCACAATAAGTCACATGTCATATGTGCCCACCCGGCATGACCGTCCCCGCCCCATGGGATAGTTTAAGGTAAAATAGGCCGACCTAGTAGGCATGTCGCTCGTGGATAGAGCTAACTAACGCCCGGCCTTGCCCGACCGTCACAGTGGCTCGAAAAATGGCAGCCTGTCAAGCAACGTGTTTTGCCCATCCCTTGCATGCACTTGGGTAGGGCTCAAGCCAAACTCCTCCAACCCTCCCCGACCAAGCAATGTAAAATAAAATTAAAGAAATTAATATCTGAAATTATATGTCACACTCGGATCGCGTTTGAGTGAGTATGACCAGCCCCGGCCCGTCTCTTCCCTAGTGTCGGACCGTCGGTCAAGCGCCAGGGTAACCCAGCCCAGCTCGGCCTGGTCTGATGGCCACCTTTATTCGTAGTTATTCACTCTCTCTTCAAACTAATTACATAGTCAACCCATCGCAAAAAATTTGGCCAAGCTCATTTTTCCCGAAGTATAATACGTTAGTAGTGGTCGCGCGATGAGATGAGAAAGTCATCAAAGCACGAGGAGTGGAGGACATGCTGGTGAATAGGTGGTTATAGCCACTGGCGGTCTGGCGGAGCCACATTGTAAGCTTTGAGGACAGAGACCCCACTGATTTTCAACAAATTATTTTTTGTTCACTTCAAAACAAGACACCATGTGATCTTGATTGTAAGGAAAAGTATTTCACTCCAATTACCTGAGTTACGCCTTGTGTGGTAGGCATTTGGTTTTGGGTGGTGCGTAAGTGATGGTCACATATGAGTGGATACGTCACGAACTCACAACGGTGGTGGATATGAGTGGTTCACAGGTGGTGACGGGTGGCACAAAAATGATGGTAAGAGGATGACGCCGAGAGTCGACGGAAGTGACAAATAGGGGTAATTTACCTTATGAAACAAATTGATAGGCCACCTGGTATTGCTTCAAAATATTTATGCAAATACGACCAAAAAGGGCGGAAGAAGTATTTATGAATTTTTTCTTTAAAATTGTTCCCTTTTCAGTTTTTAGCTTTGCTAATGAAATTGCGTAAACTTAAAATTGTATCTGTTATTCTCACAATATATACACCATTTACACCGTTTGTTCCAACCGATTCTTAAAAATACTACTTACTCGGTCTTAACTGATTCTAGTGGTCTCGGCCTAGTGCTTAAGATGCATGCATAGTGGACAACATGTCTTAGGTTTGAATCCCCACCTCGAGTATTGTACTGCATTTACGGTTCATTTGAAAAATAAAAAATACTACTTCGTAAAAAATAGTGCAACAGATCTGATGGGTTAATCCGGTGAGTCCATAATACTGAATCATAGACTTCACTAGGAAAAAGCCCATGATCAAGAGTTAAAAGACTATGAGGCCAAAGCCCAACAACTTCAGTGGACAGTAGGCCGGATCCCCTAAACAAATTCCGGTCGTAACTCGCCAGCAACCGCCACTTAACAACGTAAACAAACAAAAGAAAGATCTAGCACCACTTGCCACATGAATCCCCCCTTCACAACAAGATCAACACCAAAATTTGTAAATCGGACAGAATAATCTTAGGTTCCTGCTAATTGACATACCAGTACGGCAGTACTATCTTTTATTATCCAGCAAAAAACCAGACAAATCGATCATAAGCATCTACTCTGAAATATAAACTTGGTAGGGCTGGGCTATGTTTTATAGGGGGTATCGTTGGCTTTATTTGCACGTAATTACCAAAATGACGAAACAAACTTCATACCTGTGGGGATATTGATGCCATTTAGTCCGCTGTTACTCAAAGATTTAGCCTTTTAGCATAAAGGCAAGTAAGTTCGATCCTCACAGAAAACATAGGTAGTTTTATTAACGGTACGCTTGCCAACTAAGCCGCTCCAAACTAGACACATGAGAACGTACAGATACTCCAATAGACCAATCAAGCAGAATACGTATTATATAAGCACAATAACTCACGGCTATAAATATGTACAAGCATAAAGCTCAAGACAGCGACATCAACCCCTCACTCGCACCACCCATCAAACACCAATCTGAAAGGCTGAAACAAATTACCCATCGGGGATTCTATAACAATCTCAACTATGAGAAAAGGATATGATTACCAAGCACAGAGCCACAGACATTAAAAGGCCAAAGAGGGATGCTGACAAGGGACAAGAAGTGATACAGCCGCTAGTTGGTGCCCATATTTGAGTAAAAAATGGTGGTTCAATGCAACTCTGAAATAGGAAAGAAGAAAATGGGTGGAGAAGTGAAAGAATCCAACATTGTGTACTATCGAATAAGCCACTCAGGAATCAAAAACTTATTAGCCTCAGATGAAATCTCTTTTCACACCCAATCATCCAATTTCTGATTTACCTAGGTTCCCCGTAACAAATTACTGGTCTGGCATTTTCCTCCATTAGAATGCAACTCAAAGCCTTGTCCTATGTGATTTCTAATCAAATTATTGTCTCAGTGATTTCCCCCATCAGGACATTCCACACTAATTTCTCCCTTTTCTTTTACAAAAAATGCAGGCACCTCGCAATCATTCATCTTCATCACTGACAGTAAATAGAAGGCTCTTACACATGTTCCATTGACACAGAAATTATAGGATATTACCATAGAGCAGATCTAAGTATCTAACCCCACCCAAGTCCTTAGAACTATAGATTAAATGATTATTCTTCAAATTGCTGTATCTAATACTTCGTAATAAGATAAACTGAATTCCCACAAATCATTTAGATTAGATGGCAGAATGCTGAAAGTACCTAAGCGTACAAAGAATAACACTCTAGAAGGATACTCCTAATACTCACTTGTAAAGCAAGTGTGAGACTTACAGCTTAAAACAGAGTTCCTAACGTTCTTTTGAGCATTTAAACTGATACTGAGACTTTTTTTGGAGGGGTTAAACTGATGTTCTTTGAGTATTTAAAAAAGACACTCCGTAGATAATAGAGATCCATTATCTACGGAGTTTACTGAGACTTACAACTTGCTTGACAGCTTAAAATAAAGTTCCTAATGTTCTTTGAGTATTTAAAATGACACTCCGTAGATAATGGATGAGTAAACCATGGTATAAGTATAGCCAAGGCAAATGGCACTGAAAAACCTCCACATACCTAGAGACCATGCTCAAAACATTGCTCATATTCTATTGTAGAAAACAATTAAAGATTAACTCTGTACCGAAATTTTTTCACAAATTCAAATTCGCATAGGGTTAAATACATCAAGAGCTTCACAAGAGAACCACAAATTCCATTGTTTTGGAGATTCGCAACAATGAACTAATCCATAAGTCATTTTGTTTATATAGCAGGAATGCTGAAATGACGACAGGAGCTCCCAAGTCCTAACTCTAAAGAAGAAAAACACTCTAGAAGAATACTCCTATTAGGCTAATACTAACTTATAAAGCAAGTGTGAGACGGGCTTGCTTGACAGCTTAAAACTAAGAGCCTAAGGTTCTTTGATCATTTAAATTGCTACCTACAAATTGTAGATGAGTAAGTTCCTAATGTCATATCACCTATAGAAGGTCGTAAAGATTGGAAAAAGCTGATAAGAAACAAATCTTTTCACAGAATGATTCTAAACCGACATCACCATGTAACCAGATGAGTAACCCTTGGTAGAAGTATAGCAAAGGCAAATGGCACATAACTAACTATTACGATTTATAAATGCTCAATGCATTGCTCATATTCTATCGTAAAAGAGCAAACGACCCAATATTACCCCGCAATGAATTTCATTCTCAAATCCATAACCACAAATTCCATTGCTTTGGAGGATCTCAACAATGAACTAATCCACAAACACTAGCTTACCAGCAAAATCAAATCACATGCCATTCTGCTTCAATAAACACAGATGGTGGGAAGAAAAACATACTTCCTCCGTTCCATTTGATCGTATATGTATATTTTCAAAAACGTATACAATCAAATGGAACGGAGGTAGTAACAATTAATCCACAGTTTCAAACAATTCAATCACAAGGTTAACAAAGTCATTTATCATAAATTACTACCAAAATTATCCATGATCTTATCCAATATTCAACGATTAAAATTAAACAACACACAAACTATAAACTACATATAATCTCACTAAACATAAGGTAAATTGTAAATTATGAAGGCATAATCATCTTAATTTCCTTCGTATTTGGGATCTGCCATCACAAAATGGTAAGCGATTACCAGGACAAAGATGAAAACACCGAGAAAATTTGCGATGAATCCGAGATCTTGATCATCAATCATCTGCAAATTAAACAAACAATTAGGTTCATATAGTATCACAAATTGATAAAAATTACTTCAATTAAGCGAATTGCATTGTCGAAAATTGAGAAGAGGAAGAAATTTACCTTGAATTAGTGCGGATCGATCGATTCAGTGTTGAAGGAGAGGTAGATTGGGGATTTAGGGTTCTTGATCACTCGACTGAAGTCCGGACTAGTATTTGTTTCGTGATCTACTTGTAATAAGTTGAGACGTTCGATTAACGTTAGGAAATCTGGAAGTGGTAGGTGGCCACGACTCGAGTCGGTTTGAGTTGGATTCGGGTTTGGGTTTGTTGGACCACCCCGACTCAAGTGAATTGGTCGGATTAGGAAGGGTTGTTTACCAGATGGCCAGGACCGAAGACGAGATCAGATAACACAATTTGGTTTGGACTTGACCGTAACTATTTATTCGGCTCGGTCTACAATGCAGCAGTTTATGGTAATTATGTCTTTATTTTTTTTTTCAACACGTTTTCATAACAACCTTGTGTAAGGCCCATACCGAGTGAATCAATGTAATTAGATTTGACATCCGATCCAGTTTTTTCCCTAGCTTGATCTTAGGTTCCCCTAGTTTGGTACTTTGGTGGGTGAACACCCCCTAAACAAAATATCCTCTCCATTTCCTCAAAAGAAATGAAGGTCAGTTACCTTTTAATGGTTCAGATCCCGGATAGATCATGTGGTTGACTGGTTGTAAATACATTTGATTAGGAAAAGATAAATGTGAATGAAAATTAGATATAAACCTCATATTATAATATAGGTGTATTAGAGAGGAAATGGAAAGAAAGAAATGAAAATGATCCAAATTGTCCAGCAAGTTGGTTGAGCTAGATCAACTCGCACGGTTGGCTACCTTTAGGAAATAGGTAGTTTTAGGAGTGGTCAAAAGTGCGGGTAAGACCGCCGGACCGACGTGACCGACTCAGGTCACTCCCACCCGACCCGCTTCCTGGCCCGACTCATCCTCCTTCTCAGGTCGGTTTCGGGTCCCCCAAATTATGTTCGACTCCGATCCGCCATAGGCACGCCGCACGCCTAGGCCTGCACAAAAGCCCACCCCTCGGGTCCCCTTTTGCCCGCCCGGTCCCTATCTCAGGCCAATTCCCGGTCCCCCAAACCAAGCCCGGCCCACCCCTTCTCTCCTTGATGAAGGCAACTCATACCTATATGTGAATTTATAAGATTTTCTCACCCTAACTCCCTAAGTTTGGCTTTTTAATGGGTTGACCTCTCCCAAGTTTGGCTTTTTCATTCGCAAGGGTCAGGAATCAAACCCCTGATCACTTGTTTAAGAGATGAAAGTCATTACCACTCACATCAGTCAACTTTAATATGATCATATCTATTTTTAAAAACTGATATTTATAACCCGAGTTCAAACCTGTCAGCAATCATCATCAACATACCCTCATGACTTCCTGTGCACCAAAATGAAATCTCTCTCTTTAAAAAGTTACTGATGAAGTCCCTATTAAGCTAGGTAGGTTTCATAAATCATGAATTCATGCCATGTATCATTTGTGAAAATATCATGTAATTAGGGGAAAGGTGAAATCATAAGTTTGGTTGTTAAAATCCAAACCAACATCCTACTTCTGTCTTGAGTGAATTTCCTAACTTTGTCGTATGAGAAATCGTATGGGAGATGTTCATAAAAGTACTTGATGATATTCAATGACAATTCCTAAAGTTCAAAAAACAAGTTGGTCCTCTTACACACCAATAGCATATGCATGTCCCTTTTGTGAAGATCTTAAGTTATATAGTCATGTGACGATTTAAGAGTTGAAGTTTCGCAAATATTTGTGTAAGACAGTTTTATATAAAATATCGTAAAACAAGATTTTATGTGGTACTTTTTAACATGAGTCATAAAAGAAATGTTCTTTACTGGTATGATTGTATGAGTATACTATCGATCTGTTTAAAAACAAATATATGAATTTATGCCACCTTAACTTAAGATCGTTATAATTGCTGAGTATTACAGGATTATCGTACCTCTGCTTTAACAAAGAGTCTTTCTGAAGACGGGTCAGATCTTGCAACGGGTAATTTGTGAGAGGAAATGGTTAGAGGGGACAAGGTGGGCACCCCCCATGTGCTCCCCCACTCACATCTCATGGGTATTTTGTGAGAGAAAATGGTATCCGTCTTCATTTGTGACGGATATGGTGTGTCTTCAATTAGATTTTGTGCTGCTTTAATTAGATACATGCCTATTTGCTCTACTTAATACTCCATATAGTATACGAATTGAATAGAAGAATCAGTTTAATCAAATTTTGACGTTATCAGAATCAAACCACAATTAACGACACAGTTTGGATTTATAGCCGTGAGTTGAAAAATTTTAGAGGCGGCGAATGAGTAATGTCATAACTCATAAGATAAAATAAAAATTTCTTTTTGAACCAAAACTTTCGAAATTTCATTTTTCACCCGCCAGTGACGACAAATCGACAATCCATGTACAATAAGCAATCATGACAAGAATGAACTTGTAGCATTATCATTCGCTTGACTCGATCACAAAACTATAAATCAAGTAAATAAAAAACAATAATTATCTCACTTATAAAACCGTCTCATATAAAATTTTCAAAATCGAGTACTTGTACAATAAGTGTTGAAAATAATATAGAAACACAAAGCAAAAGTGCGACAAGTGGCTAGCAAAACCAAGATCGACAATTCGAAATTCAATTCCGATGGTTGATGGTTTAGGTTTGTTACCAAGAAATGGTAAATATCTCATCTAAGCTGCCAACAAATTAAAACAATCTTGTTTACGTGAGCTGATTAATGTCTATTTTTGTGTCTGCCAACTACAAATCTTAGCTTTATTCTTGATCATCAATAATGATGTTTCGCAAATTCTAATATACAACCGTCTTACGTGTGATTAAAAAAAACTGACCACTTTTTGATATATAGTGACAACTTTTGCATAAATCGTGACCACTTTTTATAACTAAAAATGAACATTTTTTTCAAGGTGGTCACTCTAAAGTGGTCACTATTTGCCAAAAATTGATCACATTTAGCTAAAAATGCGGAAAAAACGACTGCACAAGAGAATTGTTGGTGATGTTTTATGTCTTCGTAGTTTGAACGTATAACATGACTTTGACAAATCTTAAAAGCTTAATTAATTAGGTAATTATCCTATATGTCACACTTTCATGTAAGGAAATGATGAAATATCTTATGTGCTACAATGATCAAATTAATTATCAGTATTCAGTAAGTCTTGCTTAAGACAGACATCTAAATGAGAATTTGTGAATTATTGCCTCAAGTTCGATATTTATGTATGTCTGTTAAATTTGGAAAAATATTTTGTACCTTCTTATATTATTCTGTCAAATAAATTGTGTATACTTAAGTTACCTGTCTTAGAAGAAAATTAGGAATCGGAAACATACAAATTTTAATTTCGCAATTACAATGATCAAATAATTAATTGCCTCAAGTTCGATATTCAAGTACTATCACATACAAATTGTAATTAAGTAAGAGAATTATATAGTGATTCTTCATCTTATTCAATTCCTTAATCATGAGGTTGTAGGTTTGATCAATGTGATAGATGAACCATCTCAACCAAAACCTTAAGGTGATGGTTGAGGCCCAACTATTATAGTTATTCTTAATACGCTCCCTCATTCAAATGCCCATTGGGCTTGAAGAGTGGTTAGTGTGCACAGGCTCCCCCGTACCGTGTGCTGGGTTTCCACCCCGAGGGTTTTTTTGAGGGGTTTTGAGGTTGCCAGGATTCGAACCCGTGACCTTCAGTCACACTGGCTCTGGTACCATGATAGATGAACCATCTCAACCAAAACCTTAAGGTGATGGTTGAGGCCCAACTATTATAGTTATTCTTAATACAATGTCCTTGTGAAATGTGAATAGAACAAACTTCTTGACTGTTGTCGATACTGGTCACTCAGGCTTATGGAATCAGTGCCTCACTAACCCCTCTGTAATCCACTAATTGGCTTCTACGTGTCTATTAGCCAAAAAATTAACGTAAGCTCGGTTCATATCCAGCTCAAACCTGTATCCGATCAATCACCTCTAATAATTATTGGGCAATCTAATGTAGACAATGGAAAAGTTTATGACCTTTGACACTACACAAATTTTCATTTGTGACGACCATATCTTTGCAATCAGCTTGCGACGGGTTAAGTACTACCCATATGAATTAGATAAGACAAAAGCAGATTGCCTAGGGTGTAGCAATATATTTTGTTTTATCTGTTCATATGGGTAGTACTTGACTTGTTACAAGGGAGACTTGTTGACTGGTTCAATCTAGTGATGTTTTGTTTTTGGTACAGACAATCTAGTAATGGTTGAAAATGGTAAATAGTAAATTCTGGTTAAAAGTACTTTTTAACTAAATTGACCATTGTAGCAACTTGTATAAGTGGCCATTTTTGATGGACCGTATTACTTGTGATTTCTGACTTTGGCCAAACTACTTCCAAGCAACGAGGAAAGAGGAATAATATGAACTTTTTTTTTTTTTTTTGAAGGAATAATATGAACTTCGAATTGTGCAAGTACTAAATTTTTTTCCTACTTAAGGTGGCTCAAGATTCCTTGAAAATATGAGAATATTCTAAAAAGTGCTTTTATTTTTTCAACTCTTGAATCTGGCCCTAATAATAATCACATCGGGCAATTCAAATCTTATTTCTGACGGTAATAAATTTACGATCTCTCACAATCCCCTTTCCTTTTTAATATAATTTCGGGGTGAAATGTGACAAGCTCGTACGCCTCATAAATGAGAATTTGTGTTAAAACATACAGTATCCGAACTTGCTTTCTTTCTCCAATCTAGCTAAATTAATCCTTGATTATTATATACGCATTGTCATTAAGTGAAAACTTGTTCACCGGAAACCACTATCTAAATTTTTATTATAAAAGATGTAACAATGTCAAAATATCATTTCGTCACTTAAAAAGAAGGCCTTAAAAAGGGTGATATAATAAGAGTGATGGGGAATTAAAACCATATAACCACCAAATTTGTTTCTCGATCATTTAGTCATTTACAGTTCACACCAGCCAACTCTGGTAATAAAATTTGAAAAACTTGCAATATTATTGATGATTTAAATTCAGTGGTGGAACTAGGGGGGCTAGCAGGGGCGCTCGCCCCTGCTGGCGGATGGAAATCGTAAAAATATTAGTTGAAATTTTTTTAAAATTTTTGAAGTTCCCCTTATTCCATTACACGTTCGCCCCCGCTGAAATTTTTCGCCCCCGCTAAGTTCAATTCCTGGCTCCGCCACTGTTTAAAGTATATAAGACCTTTCATACAAAGATCGAGCTCTACATTAATCATTTCAGGTATAAATAGATCATTTTGGCCCTGTTTGGCAAACGGCAGAAGCAGATTTGTGATAGCAGATAGCATTAGCAGAATACGGTTGGCAGATTTTAGTAGCATGTTTAACCATCCCATTAAATTAGCAGAATTAAAAAAAATGTGTTTGGTAACTAACAGATTATATGACAAATCTACCATTTTCATGTATAAACTCAATATGCTATTGCAATATGCTGCTAATAGCAGGATATTCAAAAACAGTAGATTTCGGCCAATATGCTATCTGAATATGCCATTAACCAAACACATAAAATTAGTAGATTGATTGGTCAAACTACTATTTAAGCCGAAATCTACTAATTTCACCTAATATGCTGTTTAACAAACAACGCCTTTATATACCGTACATACATTCCGTGGAGCACCCCCACTCAAGTCTATAAATATCTCTCAAAGATATATAGCAAGCCAACACAATATAATACAAAGTTAACACAAGGTAACAAGTAACTTTCAAGCTTCGTACTCCCTATCATCTCAATTTCTCAACATTAGCATTTCATTCATAATTGAACTTTCTAATTTTTGCATTGTTTACATTATTATTTCACATTAATTATGGGGAAAAACATAGATAATTTACGTTTTGCATTCTTAATAATAATTATATTATTATCATACCATATAATTCTTACTCAAGCAAGACCTATGAAATCCATGAAACATGAAACCATTGGTGATCATGTAAACTCTAGCAAGGTGATACCAAGCAATGGAACAATGAAGCATGCTGGTCATGTCGATAATAATGGACCGCCTTTTATAGTTGAAGAGGAAGATTTCCGGCCGACAAATCCAGGGATTAGTCCAGGGGCTGGCCATGCTCTTGGCCCTCTATTTGAAAAACACAATTAACTTTGTGATAGTATTATCGATGCGTCGAGTAAATAGCATACTACGATAATTAGTAATTTATTTTCGAGTCGTGTGATTTTTATTTCGTTTCATGTAAATTAAGTTTGTTAATTATTTGTATGTTTTCTGCCTTAATAAATCATTATGCTTGGATAGGTTTATCTTTGTTCACAAATCAAGATACAAGAATGGCGATTCTTACATTATATGGTGGTCCTCTGAAATAAGAGGTATATGATATTTTGAGACGGTCCGTTTGTATAAAAAACACTCATTACACTCTATGATTTATTTACGCCATAATCAATCCCAAATTACATATTCTATAAGACGGTTTTAAACTGTACAACGATCCATTTACCATATCTAATTTAGAAAGTGACTATATACAGAATCCTTAAAAAGGAAAACATGGGCGCACCATCTTTATAACTTCGAAAAGGCTACGGATACACATTGTGTATGAGAATTCCATACACAACCAATGATATCGCGACACGTGGCTAACTTGAGTTAAATTCAAGTGGTTAAGTAAGGGTTAGATTAGTAATTTAACATATCAATACTATATATTAAATCCAGAAACCAAGGGACTTCAATGCAGTTAAATAAATTTATACAAATTAATTATAGTATATAGTTTGTAATTGCTAGCACCGTGCGATGGACCTGAACAAGGGACTTCACTGCAAATATTATATAGTTTTGCCTTAAGTATAAATTTAGAAAACATCAGAATATGTAGATTTTCCTTAAAATAAACATACCCCACTTATGGTATTAAATTATTAATTATAAAATTATCAATTACACCCACGCTAAATCACGTTTTTTTCATCAACTCCCACGTCAATTTTTTTTTTTTAAATTACACCCAACTTAACATCTCAGGTTAGAAATTGCACCCAATAACGGATTCAGGCAGAAATTCCGTCAAATTTCAAAAATCTGAGTTTTTTTT
>JAGPOY010004435.1:0-11942 GCA_018983105.1 Silene uniflora | reverse complement strand
AGAGAGAGAGAGAGAGAGAGAGAGAGAGGGACAGGGTAACGTGAAGATGCAGAGAATATGAGGAGATAGTCACCTAGGGACCACACGAAATAATATAATAACAAAACTTGTCAGTCAAACTTGCTTTACCCGGTCAAATTCCCTACCATTTTCTCCAAAATGGGTACGATTCGCCCCGTCACAAGCTTGTGACGGGTACCTCCGTCACAAGCAAGATCAATTGAAATTAAAAACGTTCTTATTTTGCAACTAGTCTTTAATTAAATGAAGATATCACTTGGCCTTGTGATTTAGAGCAAATTTCATTTTGGTAACAAGTTGTATTTCAGTAGCAATAAATTTAATATTTTTTCTTTCGTAAATTTATTATGTTCTAAATTATACGTATTCAATTAGATAACCTAATACTAACCATTTTCAAAGAAGATTATAATAGGGCATAGGGGATAGTAATAAATGAAATGAAAGATAATAGCCGCAGATACTAATTACTCTTTTCGTTCAGATCATTTGTTAACTTTTAGTGTCTTTTACTATTATTTTTGGCACAAAGACCAAGGAGACGGGAGAGGATAATGTGAGATTATTGTTTTTGGATGAGAAGTAGACGACAATGATCCAATTGGATTGTCAAATTACCTTTCAAAACTCTTTCCAATATAGAACGTAATTGCTAAATCCCGCGCATTTATTTAATAAATCCCACACATTTTTCCCCTTTATTCCGAGTATACTACTCTCATTTCTCACCCCACCAAGAGAGAAACAAAAGAAAAGAAAAGAAAAACAGACGAAACATGTTGGTACAACAATTCCCTCAAACACCCAACACCAACCACCCCCTCCCCCACCCTAATCCTACTGCATGCCACCCCTTGCCCGCCCCTATCCCCGCGCTCCTCACCCCTCCATGTCCCCATACTGGTGGTGTGCCACATTCCACAGCGCTGACCATCCCAACTCATCCTTGGGTGCGCATATTGTAGAAACTCAAAATCTCAGCAACCGCATCCTTCGCAACCGCATACCTCTGACCACCCATAATACGCCTTCGACCACCCTACTCCGTCTTGTTCGACAACCCCACAACCACCTCTTCAATCAACAACCTGATTTTAAATGTAATCGACATCAGTCCAAACCCTAATTTCAAAAATAAACCTTTTTTTTAATTAAAAAACATTAGTTAAATCGATTAAAATATGGTATTACAAAAGTTGTTGATGGAAAAATTACATGTGATATACACGAATTGATCCAGTATTGCCGAATTGGTTATAGAACTTATAAGTCTTTAGATAAGATAAGGGAGGAAGTCTTTTTAATTAGGGTTTTTGATAACTACTACATATCAAGTAAACCATCTTTTGAGAACTGATATCAATGTAAAAAAAATATAGTTTAAAAAATGTTACCAAAATTGTTGGTTCGTTAAAAATTCAGTACCAATTCACACCGAAGCCCAATTTTTGACATGAAAAGACAAAAATACCCCTCCTTTTACCTTTCCCTTTTCTTACCTAGGCCATAAGATACAAACTTTCTTCATAACTCACTATCGTCGTTTAAATTATCAGTTCTACTTTTTTATCTTCCTCAAATTAACCTAATCATTGGCCAGAATTTAACCTAACAACATTAACCTTCACCCCTTTACATTAATAACGTGGAAAACCCTTTGTCGGCATTTTCAACTCTTCTTTCTCAGGTTTGTATACCTTCTTTATTCTTTACCTTTAATTTAGTAGTACAAATTTCTGATTGTTCATGGAGTAGAAGGAGAGAGAATGAATGATTTGAAATAACATAACATAAACCCAGTCTGTATTCTTTACTCTTTTTGATTGATTGTTCAAATAACATAAACTCAAATTTCGTAAAATCCTAATTTATAAACAAAGGAGAGATTTAACAGGAATAATTAATGAAATAGGAGAGAGAATGAACGAATTGAAAGGAATTACTACCTAATATTAGATTCAGAAATATTTAATGAATAACCCTAATTGATGAAATAAGAATTAGTGAAAAACAAATGAGAAATTGAAGAGGATTTAATGGAGTCGAAGAGATTAAAGTGTAATGGAGTTAGTACTTCCTCCGTTCCATTTGTTTCTTTACGTTTGCTTTTTCGGCACTATTCATTAGTAAGGAGAAACTTCAATACAACTTCTAATATATATAACAGAAAAGATAGTCATTTGAGATCTTATTTAAATCGTCTCACCGAGTGCATTATGAATATCAAATATCAAATTTTTATAATTTTCAGTAACATGTAACTAAATCTATGAACAAAAGAAAACGTGCATTGATATATGTGTATAAAGCAAACGTAAAGAATCAAATGAAACGGAGGAAGTATGTTATAAAGAGGGGGAAGGGTATAATAGGAATGATAAATATAACTTAAACTAAACATTGGAAATGAATGACTGAAATTGATTCATTTAGCCTCGTTTAATGAAATGGTATTGAATCTTTAACGAACCAAGAATTTTGGTAGCATTTTTTGCTTTACTAACAATTCTCAAAAAATGGTTTACTTGTGGTAGAAGTTATCAAAAAACCCTTTTAATTACTCCATCTTCTAAGACGAAGGGCAATTATGAAATATCAACGGTAAAATATGCGAGATTTAGTAAACTAGACCTCCAAAATAGAATCCCCCTACTACTAAATATCAACGGTAAAAATTTTCTTAGTTTTCCCTCCAAAAAGTATTTTTCCTTTACATTATCCTTTCAATGAATATATTATTATAATTAAATTTTAATATTTTAATTAAATTCATAATTATAATTTCTTCATTAAATTGATAATTATAATTTCTTCATAAAATAAAACAAATTTGGTATTAATTATAACATATATAAGTTGCTAAGTTTTTCAGTAATGCAATAATTGCGGAGTATTACTTTAAACAATAACTTGATACACACTTACTATTAGCATGGTGATAAAAAACAAATTCATTGAAAAATATTCACAACTTAACTTAATTTTCTTTGATTAGTTTTACATTTCATTCTTTTTTATTAATATCAAAATACAATACAGTGAAATATTAAATATTAATAAGGTGAAAATTTAAAAAGGTACATGTGTGATTGCATTAATATACATGTGAGAATAATATGTATGACATGAGACAAAATATTTTGCGCAATTTTTTTCACAATTCTATTTTTCCGTCTTTTGATATAAAGGTACTACAAGTTGACTATCTCCTTCTGCGGTTCTCTAATTTTATTGTATTATTATGTCATTACTTGAGGTTATTCTTTTGATAAATTTAATCATATAATAATAATATTTTTAATAATGAAATAATTTATATAATTAAATCAGTTAAAACGTCAATCTTATTTGATGTGAAAACTATCAAATAGTCTATCTTGCTTATACTGGCCTAAGCATGTTACCAAGCTATAATATTTAACGTCTTTGCACATTATTATCTGAAAAACCACGCATTTACGCGGAATCTACACTAGTAGGTAAACAAATGAGCGAGATGAAGAAGCGAAAGAGAAATAGCTCGTCTCCTCCTCGCCTCATATAATAAAACCTTGTGTATATATATAATAGAGAGTAATCGAGAACTTCCTTCTTTCTTCTTTGTAAATCAACAACCATCTGTTTACTTGTCTCTCTTCCTCCGCCGCCGCCGTCGCCGTCCGATCTAATCCCACCTCTACTCCATCGTACGCTCCTCCGATCCTCATTTCTACTCTACCTTCATTTTCCATAAACCCTAATTTTTATTTTTTTTCAATTTTAATTCCTAGATTTAGATTCCTTCATTTTTCTATCAGATTTATCTCATTGTTAGTTATTCTTCAACTTTATTGCTTTTTATTTGCGTTGCCATGGATTCTTGTTGTTAATTAGGTTTTCAATCAACTGAAAACGCCATTTTAATGGCTTGTTTCAAGTTGGTTCATCTGATTTTGTTTGATGAGCTCTATTATTTGACTTTTTAATTCGATATAATTGTTATCAGCAAGTCATTGATCCACTGTTTATGTCGTAACCCGTAAAGCTGTATTGAATTAGGGATTTCTGCTTCTTGTTAATTTGGAAAATGGTCTCAAGTATTCATGTACTTTGAGATGTGATGAGCTATTGTAATTACAGTTTAGGTCATTGATCCGCTGTTTATGTCGTAACCCGAGCTTTATTGAATTAGGGATTTCAGTTTTTTGTTAATTTGGAAAATGGACTGCCTGGTGCTAAAGTGGTCTTCCATATTTGATAAGGGTAGTTAGGTTTAGCCGTTTAGGCGTACTAAATTCTGTTGCTTTTGGTGCAATTGTTCCTGCCCAATTTGCTTTCCATCCGAGTATGAATTACACTCCGGATGCTTGTTTTAAAGATGCGCGTTTTTATTGTGTTTAAGATCCACCAAGTATTCTGCTCTTTATTCATCATAAAGTTAATGTGTGCGGTTCTACTTGCAAAATAATACTCGTAGTAATTTAATTGAGTACTTTTTTGTCTATTTTTTTTCAGACTCACCAGCTCTGTACCTGAAAGATGAGTGTGGTAGGATTTGATTTTGGTAATCAGAGCTGTGTTGTTGCCGTTGCAAGGCAAAGGGGTATTGATGTTGTCCTCAATGACGAGTCCAATCGGGAAACACCTGCTATTGTTTCCTTTGGTGAGAAGCAGCGGTTTGTTGGGACTGCTGGAGCTGCATCTGCATTGATGAACCCTAAAAACACCATTTCCCAGATTAAAAGACTTATTGGTCGGCCGTTTTCTGATCCTGAGCTGCAAAGGGATATCCAAACGGTGCCATTTACGGTCACTGAGGGACCTGACGGCTTTCCCTTGATCCATGCAAGGTATTTGGGGGAAACCAAGACATTCACCCCGACTCAGGTATTGGGTATGTTGCTCTCAAATTTGAAAGGCATAGCAGAGAAGAACTTGAATGCTGCTGTGGTTGACTGCTGTATTGGAATACCAGTTTACTTCACTGATCTTCAGAGAAGAGCTATACTAGATGCAGCGATGATTGCCGGTCTACATCCTCTTCGTCTAATCCATGAAACTACAGCTACCGCTTTGGCCTACGGTATCTACAAGACAGACCTGCCTGAAAATGACCCTATAAACATTGCGTTTGTAGATGTTGGACATTCCAGTTTACAAGTGTGCATTGCTGCCTTGAAAAAAGGGCAGCTTAAGATCTTGGCTCATTCATTTGATCGCTCTTTAGGTGGGCGTGACTTTGATGAAGTTCTTTTCCAGCACTTCGCTGCTAAGTTTAAGGAAGAGTACAAGATTGATGTGTATCAGAATGCAAGGGCTTGCCTCAGGCTTAGAGCCGGCTGTGAGAAACTGAAGAAGGTTTTGAGTGCCAATCCTGTGGCTCCATTGAACATCGAGTGCCTAATGGACGAGAAGGATGTCAGAGGAGTCATCAAAAGGGAGGAATTTGAAGAAATTAGCATCCCAATTTTAGAGCGGGTGAAGAAGCCTTTGGAAAAGGCTCTTACAGAAGCTGGTCTTAGTACTGAAGAAATTCATACTGTTGAGGTTGTTGGCTCAGGTTCAAGGGTTCCAGCTGTCATAAAGATCATGACTGAATTCTTTGGGAAGGAACCTCGGCGTACTATGAATGCCAGTGAGTGTGTGGCAAAGGGTTGTGCTTTGGAGTGTGCAATTCTTAGCCCCACGTTTAGAGTCAAAGAGTTTCAGGTATTGAGTTGGTCCATTTGTTATCGCGTGCCTTCTATTTCCAGTGCTTTACTACTATGCTTATGATGAGTTGCTGACTTTTGTGGGCAAGATGTATCATCAAGCCTCAGTACTTTGATGATTAGCATAAGTTTACGTATAATGCTCTTGGGCCTTTATCAATTGAGCATGTGTATATGCATGTTTAAAAGTTGGGTCTATTTCGGAAAGTGTTCATTGCTTCCTCATATTCCTTGGTTATTTATGTCCTTCCGTATCTGCTTTTTGAAAATTCTCCAGTTTTGAATGATGGCATGCCTTTTATTCATCCAGGTTAATGAAAGCTTCCCATTTTCCATTTCAATGTCCTGGAAAAGTCCTGCTGTTGGGGGCCAAAATGGAGCAACTGAGGGGCAGAACAGCACTGTAGTTATTCCCAAGGGAACTCCTATCCCCTGCTTAAAGGCGGTAACAATTACAAGAACAGGCACACTAGCTGTTGATTTGCAGTATGCCGATGTTAGTGAATTGCAGGCCCCACCCCAGATTAGCACGTATACGGTTAGTATTTGTTCCATTAGTGTTTTTTTTATACATCTTGGATCATATTTTTAATATTTACTCCCTCCATCCATATGAGTTGTATAATTTTTCAAAATAAATGAGGGGGATTTTATAAAATGTATGCAATATAGTGGAATGGAGGGAGTTTTGCTGTTCTGTATCTCATCTCTTATGAAGTCATTTGCCTTGATTTTTTTTTTTTTTTTATTGAATCTTTGTTTCTGTTGGTTGAATGAATAGATTGGCCCTGCCCAATCTGCTAAAGGTGATTCTGCAAAGCTAAAGGTTCGAGTAAGGCTAAATCTGCATGGTATTGTATCCGTGGATTCAGCTACGGTGAGTCTACTATTGTTGGTAGATAAACAATTTGTATTACTGTTCTTTTTTCTTTTCTTTCCCCTGTGCATGTGAATGCACCTCTCTTTGTGAAAGCCTTGCTGAGCTTATCAAATTTTCCCCAGCTCTTAGAAGAGGAAGAGATTGATGTTCCTGTAGTAAAAGATGCTGCTAAGATGGAAACTGATTCTCCAAATGATGGAGTCGCTCCTGAAAGTGATGTGACTATGCAAGATGCGAAGGGTGAAACCCCTGCGGCAGAAAATGGCGCGCCTGAGTCTGGAGAAGCTTCTGCACCTGAGGTTGAACAAAAGCCAGTTCAGATGGATACAGATGCCAAGGTATTGCTCTGGCCTTTTTATTGTGACCATCTTTAGCCTAACATCTTTGAATCTGATGATGATGTTTTTGTAAGGTTGTACGAGATTCTTAATAACGATCTTGCTTATATAAACTTCGGGGTGATTCTGCAACTTTTGTGGTGTTACATATTTTACGTCTGTTCAATTTTCTGGTATGCCATATCATTGCAAATGGATTATGTTATATTTTTTCTTATTAATAAAGTCAGACCAATTATGAGTTCAGGTCGAAACCAATTTTCTGGTATGCCATATCATTTTATGTCTGTTCAATTTTCTGGTATGCCATATCATTGCAAATGGATTATGTTATATTTCCCTTCCCCTTCAATTGTAGTGCCCTTGTGCAGTTTTGCTGCTGGGACTAAAAGGAATTTATGACTTGTGGGAGAGATGTTCAACTTGGCACATACTTTTTTGAGGACCTAACACTCTATCTTAGGGATGCCAGTTTGTCCTTTTTTTCTGGGAGGCTTGATTTGGCTGTTTCTCACTCGTTGATTAAGCTGTAGCAGTTTGTATTATAGGCTTTGATAGGGTGTGCTATGGGGTGACATACAATATGCACCATTTTTTATGGTTGTACACCGAATCTCATACAGTTTTGTGTTTTGCAGACTGATGCATCAAAGAAGAAGCTGAAGAAAATAACTGTTCCTGTGTCAGAGGTAGTCCACGGTGGACTGTCTAAGGGTGATGTAGAGAAAGCAGTCGAGAAGGAATTTGAAATGGCCTTGCAAGATCGCGTTATGGAAGAAACCAAGGACCGGAAAAATGCCGTGGAAGCGTATGTGTACGACATGAGAAACAAGGTATAGTATGTGGTTCATTTTCTGTAGAGTCACATGGGACATTTTGTTAAGCTCATTTTTATTGCTTATCTAATCTGTTTTACTCCCTCTCTGTGTTGCGCTGTTGTCCAGCTTAATGACAAATATTACGAGTTTGTCACTCCTTCGGAGAAGGATGAGTTCATTGCTACACTTCAGGAGGTAGAAGATTGGTTGTACGAAGATGGAGAAGATGAGATCAAGAGCGTCTATACTGCTAAGCTTGACGAGCTGAAAAAGGTAAAGCATTTACGTTTCTCTCTGCTGAAGATTCACCTGTTTCCCTTTTTCCCCATTTCACCTCGAGGGAATGGGGTTTTTTGAGAGCTGTTCTTTCATCAAAATACCGAGTAATAAAATTATTTTTTGGGTAATTCCTAAATTGCAGAAAGGTAACCCTGTTGAGGAGCGTTTCAAGGAGCATATGGAACGGGGAGGGGCCGTTCAACAACTTGTTTATTGTATCAATAGTTTCAAGGAAGCAGCAATGTCAGCTGACCCGAAATTTGAACATATTGAGCTTCCAGAAAAACAAAAGGTAGTATTGTGCATAATTTTATTCGAATGTGATATCTGTGTATATCAGTCATGTGATATAGGCTTCTGTGAATGTTATTGTGTGTAGGTCATTAATGCTTGTGTTGAAGCTGAAGCGTGGTTGAGAGAGAAGCAGCACCAACAAGATACACTTCCCAAACATGCAACTCCTGTTTTGAAGACAGCTGATGTGCTAAAGAAGGCAGATGAGGTTAACAGGTATGTATCATTGTTACTATATGGATTACTGTTCCCTGAAATTGTAACCACCCATGTTGTGTAGCCTGTTATGTTTCTCAGAACTTCGGTTCTGGTCTCAGGCAGCACATGTAAGTGTTCATGGGAAATGTCTTAAAGAACAATAATACTATATATTTGTAAATTTAAAATATCTGAAGTCTCTACCGAGAAAATAGAGGGGTTGTTTGTGAAACAATCCCTACATTTCTTTGATATCTTCCACTTTCTTAAGAGGTAGCTATTTTACGAATAAAATTGTGAATATAATGTTACCCTCCGCTTTCCCACGCATCGAACAATAAAGGTGGTCTAGGGTTCGGGTACATTTCCATATACATGTCCTTGAGTGCTGTATCAGACATGGATATGGTCTCATAAGTCAAGAGTTTATTATCATTGATGGTCTATAATTGAGTTATATATACTCCAAATCTTGATGACATTCTTACATATTTTCTCGTTTGTGTAAGAAAACAATTTATTATCTGAAGCTTATTATATTAAGGGCTTTTTTGGATACAATTGAAAGGAGGGGATTGAGGGGAGGGGAGAGGAAGGGAGCACGATGTTTTTCTTTTGTATCTTTTCTATGTTTGAACAATTTTTTTTAATTCAGCTGGTACTCTGGTAGATTGGATCTCTCCCTATCCATTCAACCCAACTAACTATCTAGATAGGGGAAACGAATGCATCCTTCGCTTCCCCTTCAACTGAACAAGGGGGTCCCGATTCATCCAAATACCTCCATTCAAACAAGGGGTTACCAATTACAACATATTTTCTAACAAACGGGTTCTTGGTTATGACTGATTGATTTTGTGAGACCAACATCTGAGTTTCTTTCATAACAGGTTGTGTAGACCAATAATGACAAAACCCAAACCAGCTCCACCAAAGCCTGCAACACCTGAGCCACAACCACCTCAAGACAAAGAGGCAGGGTCTGCTGGCGGCGAAACCAATTCTGGCCCAGGTGCCAGCGAGAGCAATGAAGATCCAAAACCGGAGCCAATGGACACGGAGAAGTCAGAGCCGGCTCCAAGTGCAGCCTAATCTGTCTGTGACGTGAATTTTTATCCTCAGACTCATCGGTTTCTCTTGTTGGAAACTCTCTTTTTCCCGATTTGAGCCCAAAGACGCTATGCTGGGGGCTTGTGGAGATTTTTCATCAGTTCTTTTTGCTTTTTTATATTTGTAATATTTTATTCTTAATAGGGATTGCTTACAGCTACTGTTTGGTGGTGTCCCAAAAAAACAGTTTTATGGATATGTTTTCGAGGGGAGGGATGTTTTGATTAGTAGGCATCTTTGTTAATGTTATCTTCAAGATTTCTACAATTTCTGGAAACTAGATTGAGCCATATTATGATTTATGCACTTGGAAGTTGGAATTACAATTTTGTCTTGGTCAGTTGTCTCTTTAACTGGGCATCTTTGTTAGTGTGTTATCTTCAAAATTTCTACAAATTCACGGAAACTTAGTTGAGCCACGTTATGCACTTTGGAATTACACTCTAATTAGTTGAGCCACGTCTCTCTAATTTTTTTTTTCTCTGTTTTGCCGGAACTACGAGTCTCGTAGGAAATGGTTCACACATGTTGTGTCCTTGTTTTTATTAGACCGAACAAAATAAACTCGAATCTAAATAAAATTGATGGTAAATAATTATATTGATATTGGACTGAAAACTCGATGTGAGTAGACTTGGCAAATAGGTCAATCGGGTTGGGTATGGGGAGGGTCAGTTTGGACTGGGCCAGATTTGGGTTTGTAAGAGTTATAGCCAGGTCGAGTCGGGTCATTCGAGTTTAGATCAACAAATATCAAGTTATTTATGTACACAAAATACTCACTGTGCAATATTAAGCATTTGGGTTGGGTTATATGGGGTGGTGTTAATTCAGATTTGAATTAAGCTCGGGCCTTGAGTTCAGTGTTAGGTTGAGTTATTCGAGTCGGGTCAATTTTGCCAGTTTTAGATGTGAATAGATCTGATATAAGTAATCTGAATAGTACTTGAAATCCGATAAATCTGAATCGAAACGATATTGAACCGAATGTAAATGATATGTCACCAACTGCTCCAAAATGTAAATGCATAAGCTTGTCATTAACTCATTTTAACTAAGAACTCTTGTACAACGTTTGTACCTTCTGAGCAAAATCGGCTTTTCAATCAGAAGCTAGAGCTCTTCAATTTGCGATTATGATGCTGTTTCTAAAGGGTTCATGCACATTGATACTATGGACTATCTGAACCTTGCTTTTCAAGTTAATGGCATTGGCGGAAGTAGAGAGGTGGCAATCGGGTCACTCGGGTCGGTTATGGGTCGGGTTCAGGTTTGATCGGGTCATGTCGGGTTCAGGTTTGATCGGGTCAGACTGCTCATTCAGGTTGAGTCGGGTTCGGGTTGGGTCACTTATGGGTCGTGTTAATCGGGTCAATAACTGCAACATGCCGGTTCTGGTTCGGGTCGGTTGACAATGGGTCAAGATATATCGGGTCAATATGCTTGATCGGGTCAAGTCTGGTTTAGTTTCGGGTCATTCATGGATCGAGTCATTTATATTGTTGGGTTAAGTTTGAAAAAGAATCGGGTGAAACTATTAGATTAATATTACATTTAATGCTGAAAGAACCAAATGATTTAATACCTTCAAATACTGCACTTCGTTTACAATCATTAACATTTCTCAACTTTTTATTTTGATATTACATTTCGTCATAGAAAGAAAATGACTGATATTTTTATCAAATTTATTAACAAAAAAAATTATAAGCAAATTTTAGGTTATTTTTAAAAAAATTATTTGGATATCGGTCGGGGCGGGTTTGGGATCGGGTTACTGGTCGGTTCAGGCTGGTTTTGTGGTGAATCGGGTTACAGGTCGGTTCGGGTCGAGTCACAAGTCGGTTCAGATCATATCATTTCGGATTATATCGGTTTAACGGTTAACCTTCGGGTCGGTTCAGGTCGGTTTCGGTTCAACAAATTTTCGGGTTCTATCGGGTCGGTTCTCGGATAATTCAGGTCAGTTCTTTGGGTCGGGTCAGCTTTTGCCAGCTCTAGGCGGAACCAACCAAGATGTCGCCCCTATTATTCAACTTATTACTACTTTAACATTGACAAGAATTGAATAGATCTAACAAACTAATTTTGCTAACTCGCTCTCTCTCTTCCCCCTCTCTCTCTCAAACAAAAAAGAACAAACCCTAATTCTTCTTGTGCGCCGCCGCCGCCGCCGCCTCTAACCACACACATCCCCTCGATCTCCCCCTATCCTCGCCGGAGTTGGGCCCTCTCCTTGGCCTAACTCCGGCGATAGCCCATGCCTCGCTTTCTCTGCATCGGCTTACCTTGATCTTTTCCCCCCTTTTCTGAC
>JAGPOY010004434.1:10162-22104 GCA_018983105.1 Silene uniflora | reverse complement strand
GAAGTATGGAATGGATTTGAATACATGGACATAATTAATAATGCTCCTGGTAATGTTGGCGCTAGGAATTTCAACACCATTCTGCAGCTTTTTGATGCGAGGGGAAAGTGCGATTTCTTGGTTCGAGCTTGGGCAGCGTGGATGGTACGTAATTCTCACTACTTTGAGGAAAATCCAGCTCTGCCCTCACACGTGATTGCGGGTTTCTTAAAACTCGTGGATGATTATCGGACTTATGCTCAAATGGTGTACATGGGCGGACGAGGTCCACTTGAGACGCTGAGAGCCTACTGGACACCTCCACCTCACCACACCATCAAACTGAATGTGGATGCTGCAATTTTTGGTGAGGGAAGTGTCGGGTTAGGAATGGTGGGGCGAAATAGCGAAGGAACTGTGGTAATGATGGCTAGTTGCAGGGTTGTAGCGGAGTGGGAACCGAGCGTGGCTGAGAGTGTGGCAGCGCGATATGGAATACTTATGGCCAAGAGCATGGGAGTGGAACGACTAATCCTTGAAAGTGATTCGTTGAACTTGGTTAGAGCAATCGCCAATCGAAGAACCAGTCTAGACCCCGGTGGACTAGTAGTAGATGATATTTTAGATTTATTTCAATTATTTCCTTATATTGATTGTATGCATGTGAAACGGGAGGGCAATACCGTAGCGCATAGTGTGGCACGATTATGTAAGTCGGTAGGAGAAGAAATTGTGTGCTCCTCAAACTTTCCGTTAGCAATTCTGGCGCTAGCGGACTTTGATTTGAAGTAATAATACCTCCCCTGTTTTCTCTCAAAAAAAAAATGTAACAACGATTTGATCTCAATTGCGGCCATTGGCAGATGAATTGAATTTGTTGTTTTCAGATAATCCTATTTATTAAACGAACAACCACAAAGCTGACGTGTCAGCATGTAGTGAAAAGTTCAATTTTTTTTATTTTTTTTAGTAAAGGCCCAACCACTTACCCATGTTCTATGAAATTTTTTATTTATTTATCTAAAATACTAAATCTGATTTATGTTCAAAATATGATAGTTCTTATTAATTTACTCAATTATTGATTATACGTTATTAATAATAGTGTTAATGTGATTATTGAATCATACAGCGATAAGAAATAAGAATATGATGGGATTAAATTTCACTTTATATAAGTGATTTACTGCCTTAATATTAAAATTAAAAAAATAAGTAAAAATAAATGACTAAAAAATCTTAAAAACGAAAAAAAAAAATCTATTATTGTATATTCCATTAATAGAAGACTACTAATAATTTCTATGATCACCATAACAAAATTTGAAGGGCAAAAAATACAAACATTTAAAATAAAACAATTTTTTTTTTACAATAGATGAATAAAAAGATTTAAAATCCTATCTATTCAACCAATGGCTTTATACTAAAAAAGCATACTATACAAGATTGAAGATTTATTTCATTTCAATATTCCAGATTCCAAATTTGAAAAAATGTTAAAAAAATCAAAATCATGAAAATAAAAAAACCGGGCAATAATTAAAACAAAACAAAATATTGAAAAAAATGAAAGACTAATGAGTATTTTTATGATGTATTTAGAAAAAAAAATCATTTCACATCAACACGACAACACTACTGTAGAAATTAGAGATCCACGAAAAAATGAGTACAAATTATGAAAAATAGGTAATACAGACTTTTATTTAAGACGGGTGTATCCGTCTTAAGCTTAAAACGGGTATATTCGTCTTCAGAAACATCTACTCGAAATATAGAATGTTACTCTATTTGACTAATACAGATTTTTATTTAAGACGAGTATATACGTCTTAAGTTTAAAACATGTATATACGTCTTAATTTAAAGACGGGTCAAGTATTATGTACTATTGTAAGACAACGCAACATGCATAGGGAAAAGCAACAAATTTGTCTTACCTACATAAGTATGAAGATATTTGACCAGTTCCAATGTTAAGACGGATATATGTATGACGTTAATTAGTATTCATTTAAAGCCTAGCTATGTTTATATAGTCAATTTGTTTTTTGAATTCTGTTTGATATGTAAACTTGGACGGACAATTTTTTTGAGATTAATATACTTACCATTTACACCAAAAAAAAAAATGGTTATTAGTATAACTACATGTAATACGGAGTACTATTTTAGGATTTAAGATTTAGAAGTTTTTCTATGTATTGGGTACATGAGTACAAGTATATATGTATATTAAAGTTATGGATAATGTAATTTCTTAGGAAGTAGCTTTCTCCCAAACGAATCAAGTTAATCAACATTCGATCACGAAACAAGATTATCGCGCAACAAAATTAGTCAATAATTTGATTAGAAGCATGATTTAACATCAAATAGGTACATACATGATTTTATATAAAACTTAATCATTAATTTTCTTGATAATAACACAATTTAAAATAACAAATCCGTGCAATTTGCACGGGTATAAAACTAGTTCTTGTCAAAGATAATGTCGGAAATAAAATTTTAGGATCGTTTTCAGAAAATCAAGTTGTCTTAACTGTCAAATTCCGGTACCATCACTGCATCAGCTTCGTATAAGCAAGTGACGTCGTTAATTAGCACGAGTAAGAATTATACTCCGTATTTACCATAAATGACGTAAAAAGTTAGGTAACGACGACTGCAAAATCTTCTTTAAAACGGGTAAATGGGAATAAAACAGAAAAACTAGGAACTAGCAAGAGTTTTTCCCGATTTACTCAAATTGAGTTTTATTTAACCTGTTTTAATGTTAAATCGGATAAATTCATTTTAAGAGAGATCAATTGAGTGTTTATGTATTGAAATTGGTCTCGAGGAAATATAAGAAAGGTGTTTTGGTAGCTTAGGATTAGAGTGGTTCTAGGTTAATGAGTCGCTCTGCCCTCTTAACCGTGATTATTTAGCCTGCAAAAGAAAATAGGCATAAAGAGACGATATAATTTTCAAAAATTTGCAGAATTTCTATACATAAACTTGCTAGACCGCTTGTTTTAAGGAACGCAATTCATGATTTCATGTCGAACTTAATCTGTTCACATTGACCTCACACTTCATGGAGACACAATCACACAAGGATGATTGTAATCCTGGTGAGATTTTTAAGTGTCTCACGAGTCATTACTTTAACAATTAAGAAATTTTAGGCACGAACTCCATTTTCCTTGGTTTACCTTTGTGAATCATTTAAACAAATTCATTATGTATTCACATTTGTGTAAATTGTAGACGGTAATAACCAATAATAATCTCTACAAAAATGTGTCCGTCCACATTTTTTTACTTTTACACTTCATTTACTTTCTTTGATTTCAACTTGAGAACACAGTCTAATTATAAGTACATCGTAGTTAATTTTGCTACATACTCTTTCAAAAAGAACTAGTCTAATAAAATAAGCTAGTCAAAGTTAGATAAAATGGTGGCATGGTGTAGGTGAAGTGAACCCCATTAAATTTTAAAGAAATGTTATTATAAGCTTATTTAACTTGGTCGTTGTTGTTTAGCCACATTTTTTTTTACCTTTTTGACAAGAGTGTAACAACAAATAAAGATAGGGTTCTTTTTAATTTCTTTGAAAATTCAATAAAGTAAATTTTCCTAATCACTTACTATATTATAATATTGTATGTTACTTTAAGATATGATTGATGTGTTTCTTAATGCAATAATTATTTCTTAAGACAAACTTTAAATTGTCAAGGTAAACAACTTATACGTGAATGAACTACTTTAAGACCCCATGAATTTAGGAACATAAAGTCTTGCTTAAGACGGGGTCGAATCTTGCAACGGGTAATTTGTGAGAGAAAATGGGTAGAGGGGACAAGGTGGGCACCCCCCATGTGCCCCCCCACTCACATCTCATGGGTATTTTGTGAGAGGAAATGGTATCCGTCTTCATTTGTGACGGATATGATGTGTCTTCAATGAGATTTTGTGATTTAGGAAATGGATCCTCTCCATTTCCTTTCTCTCTATTTCCTCTCCATTTTCTCTCACAATCTCTTTAAATACTAATTTCCCCTTTCACTCTTATTTTTCCTTTATTTTTATGCGTAAATTTAGAACCGCTAAATGTTGTGAAAATACGATCCGGACCATCGATAAGAACTTGCCTCTCCATTTCTTTTGAGGAAATGGAGAGAAAACGGACACATGAATTCAGGGACGAAGCTAGGGGAAAATTATGATCTGGGCCGATTAACCGATTTCCAATTATAATCATGGTCCCGTATATTTGTCATTACAAAAATACTTGTCGACTTAAAACAGTGGCCATATGTTACTTTTGAAGTGGATGGGAGGGAGTACGTAGTAAAATATTAGGGGTATAAAAAATAAAAGCAAATGATAAAAAACAGCCCATCTGTGAGTTGAACCTGTGACCTTCAAGGCCCGTATTACAAACTAGTGAGTTTCTTACCAGTTTGCTACTTCTAAACTAATGTTCTATTTACTACTAACTACTACACGGAGTATATATTACTTAAACCTTAAAATCTCACCCGGGCCATGGCCCATTCGGCCAGAACCGAGCTTCGCCTCTGCATGAATTTATGACTTACTTCGTACTCCCTTCATTCAACTCCACTTTGCAAGTTTACTTTTTTTACGGTATTAAAAAGCGAATTAAAAAAACTATTAGGACTTGCCTAGAATTCATGGAATAATCTGTTGGGTAACGTCCAACACAAGCTTTTAATTAGAAATGTTACATGCGTTGAAGATGCATAATTTACATTTTGGAGTTAAATGAATATGAATTCATTTGTTTTTACATTTAGGTAAAAACATATGAATGTGATTAATTCATTTATGGGTAACGTGAGAAGTGATTTTATTATTATAAATTCTAACGTCTTTTCACATGCTATATAAAGGATGAGAAATTCTTTGGAAAATGTATCTCACAAAATGTAATCAAACAATTAATGTGACTTAGCTTGGTAGAGAGCAAGTCGGGGTTTGAGGGTGAAAGGCAGTATAACGGGTATTTTATACAATAATCTAGGAGGTTACTCTAGCGGTAATATCAGTGGCGTTTACTAATATTACTGGAGGGCTAGAGGTTGTTATCTTATATTATTGTGGGTTTCAAATTGGTATTTATTCGAGACGGTTACGTACGTTGTACTGTTGCTATTTGTATAGTGGATTCTAGTCGATTTGGCTAGTGGGTTTTACTTCCGGTTTGGAAGATTTTGCCCTGGGTTTGACCATAAATATTGTCTCATCTTATTATTGCTTACGTTTATTTACTTTTACGGTTTACTTGTCGATTGGTTGCTTCCGTTGCACGTGGGAGATATGCGCTAATTTCCCAACATAATCCCGGGGTAATAGATTCAAGTGGTGAATAATTACTCTCATGTCAAACATGGAAAATGCATCTTACCTATCAATCCTTATTCATTCTCCTCCTTTTACCCTCAATCCAAGCATGCAAGCCCTTAAAAGTATATAGGGAAAGAGAATTGAGGGGTTACAAATATTAAAAAAATATATAAAGGTGGGATTTTATGGTGGATTAGTGTGAGGTATTGATGACATTTTTTTGTAAATATAGATTTTCAATAAAGAAATGGTCATTTTTTTAGCCAAATAATGAAACATATAAAGTGAAGTTGAATGAACAAAAAAAGAATACTCGCAAAGTGGAATTGAATAGAGGAAGTATTTATTTAATACAAAAAGTTGTGACAAAGTTTGTTATTAAAGAAAATATTATGGTGGTTGTTTATATGGTTATGAAATGTGCTGATAATTTTAATGTACAAGATCCTACATGAATATATTTTGACTTATATATTGAGAGAAAATTGAAATTTAATGTTAACTTGTGAATAGGGTAGAAAATATAAAATGGTAGAGTGGAGTTGAATGGAGGAAGTAATTGATTTGGTGACTTCGTTCATTTTATTTTCATACATTAATTAAAGAATGTGAGAGATTTTGAATAAATGTATAGAAATGCAATCAATTTAAAATATAAAGTAATACACTAAAAGAATAAAAGTTCATATATCGTGAATGCATTGCATTGGGGTGTATTAAGTGTTACTAAATGCAAAGGGAGAACGACCAACAAACAGTCTTAACCTTATTTAATAAAAAGAAAAATCCCCCTTATACTAACCAAATAAGGATAGGGTTTTGATATATACAACCCATTGGGTTGTATTTAAGCATTAAATAACTTCCATATTTGGTATGAAGTTAGGGATTCAAGACTAAATTATATACAACCCAATGTAATTAATGCATATATTAAAAACTTCTTTCCTTATTTAGTTTCTTAAATACAACCCAATGGGTTGTATATATCAAAACCCATAAGGATATTATGAAATGTTTTCCCTTCAAAAGCACCTTCTTAATTACGGAAATAAATAAGATTGATGTTTTTCCATTAAATAATTATCTTTTTATCATATTTTCTTTTCATCAAAGTATAATTTTGTTATTAAACTCTAAAATATAACTATTGATTGAAACAAAATACATATAATATAAACCCATAAATTTTTCATTTGTAACTATTATTAATAATTGGGCGCATAATTATCTGTAGAAAATAAAACAATAATTATTTATATGAGGGAGTATTATATTAGCTTATATATGAATGATTTTTTTTTTTGAGAAAATTTATAAATAGACATCATTATTTTCGAGTTTAAAAAAAATCATTAAAATACACATTTACTTTTTTTTTCCTCCAATCAAAATACTTTGGCGTGAAACATGAAAATTAATAACGTATCAATAACCTACAACTAAAACACGCTAAACATAACAACCCTATATATACCGCGCATGCATTGCACGAGATTTAGACTAGTTATATACTATAAAGAGATTAAATAATTTTTCAGACAGTAACAATCCTCTATTAAAAAACCTGTTTCATAACTTTGTCATCACATTTACTAAGGCTCTGCTTGGTAAAACTAACTGAAAATTTAGCTGAAACCTGAAAAGGTAGCTGAAAAGTGAAACGGTAGCTGAAACCTGAAAAGGTAACTGATAAGGCAGCTGAAATTAGGAGCTGATAAGGTAACTGATTATATATAACATATGTTTGGTAAATTAGCTGAAAAGGTAATTGGTTTTGTAAAATGACGTAAAAGAATATGAAAAGTATTTAATATTATAAAATAAAGGGGTTATAAATTGAAGAATTTTTATTTCAGGTACCAGGTAGCATTTGGGATTTCAGGTACCTTATTTAACATATAAGCTACTTGCCAAACACGTCCAAAAAAATCTGATAGCTGAAACTTTGGTCAAATAAGCTACTTTGGTCAAATAAAATACCTGAAATGACGTGCCAAACGGAGCCTAAGTACATAATAAGGTGTCCTTCGGTTCAAGGAGATATGATGAAATATATTGAAATATCTTATCACGGAAGTATGGAGTATAATCTTAACACCATTTTAAATTAAACTTATTTTAGTTTGATTGTTTCAATCTTCCACTACGGAGGGGATGAATTTGGAAATTTGAGGGTAGAGTATTTATGGGGCTCACCTTGGGGTGTTAACAAGCCGAGCTAAGTCCGAGCTTGCCCTTGCTCGACTTGTGTTCAAGAACCAAAACTCGAGCTCGAGCTTATCCGGGGCTTGAAAAAAAATGTGCTCGTTATAAAGCTTGCGAGCTTTAACGCGAGCTCGAGCCAAACTCGAGCCCATATCGAGCCTATATAAATTGCTTAATTTTTTATTTTTTTTTCTTCCGATATTTTCGATAACAAGGCTCGAAGGTTATATATGTAAAAATATTTAGCAAATCAACGATACATTTGATAAGTGTGATACAAATATATAATCATTATTAAATATTTTTATAAAATATGAGCAATATCTTATGTAATCACACAAGTTCGAGCTGCTCGCGAGCTTTTCGAGTCGAGTCAGCTTTTGCTCGGCTTGACTCGTTAAGCTCTCGAGCCGAGTCCGAGCCCGCGTCGAGCTCGCACGAGCCGAGCTTTGTAACTTAAACTTCTAAGTAAAATGGTGCACCCCTCATTAACTTAAACTTCTAAGTAAAATGGTATTATTATATACTCCCTCCATACCAATCCAAAGGTAACATTGACTTTTTCACACTTGTCGAGGCACGTTTTGCAACGTGAATATCTTTAGTTATACATTATTAAAAATTATAAAAATTTGATATTCTTATAGCATTCATGACAATAAATCAAACAAGATCTCACATGACTATATTTCGTCTTATAGATTAGGAATAATATCGAAGATTCTCTCCGACTATGAATAGTGTCAAGATGCCCTATGTTACCTTTGGATTGGTATGGAGGGAGTAGTATCAGAAATTCTATATTTAAATTATAAAAACCTCTGCAATTTCATACGTAGAATTGGGTTTTTTGTCAGAAACTACCTTTTATTTAGGGTCATTTGTGAACAACTACCTTTTATTTTATTTTTTGTTTTCCACCACCTTTTATTTCTTCTTTTTGCAAAAGACTACCCAAAATCGATTTTCCGACGGAAAAAGTCAATTTTACGGCATTGACTTGCTCTTTTCTCCCATTTTCACATATATAACCCATATTTTTCCCTTTGTTCACCCAATAAAAATCTAAAAATGCTCATCTTCATATTCTTTGCCAAATCAAAAGTCTCTTCCAAGCAATATCAACGCATTAACCATCTCAATCTCCCCCTCCATTTCCTTCGTCACCTTTCACCTACGCCCTTACATTTCGATAACCCTATAGGCTATTCATAATTCATCAACCTAAAATCTATCACAGTCTTATAAAAGTACCATTTTTCTCTCTTCATGGCGGAGATGGTGGGCATAAGAAAACTAACACAAGTGATCCTAAGAGTGAAACCATAATAATGTACGGATAGTTAATACTAAGCTTTCATTTTAGCCAAATAGATCAAAATTGTGGAACAACAATATATGTTGATGGTGATTTATTTTGGTGTATTAGGAGTTTGATTCGGGTTAGAGATGCATTAATTAAGGTGATTAATGATGTGTTTAATCGATCTTTATCGTCAATTGTTAAGATTATGATGTAAAGAGTTAGATTCAACATCAAAATGGCAAGTCAACGCTGGAAAATTGACTTTTTCCGCCGGAAGTGAAGTTTTGGTAGTCTTTTGCAAAAAGAAGAAATAAAAGGTAGCGAAAAGCCAAAAATAAAATAAAAGGTAGTTGTTCACGAATGACCATAAATAAAAGGTAGTTTCTCACAAAAAACCGTAGAATTACATCATACACGGTATAATTTGGTTTTCAAAAGATAACTTGAAAAAACAAAACAATGATAATAGGAGAAACAAAAATAGAAAGTCTATTAGTAGAAATTTGTCACTATATTCAATCACAAATTCTCCTTTGTGACGGCCGATATCCGTCACAAGCTTGTGACGAGTCAAATAAAACTCACATTGGAAGATAAAGACAAATCATTTGTGATTCCCAATACATTTTACTTTTTGTCTTATCTTTTATGTGAGTGTTATTTAACCTGTCACAAGTAAGACATATTGATATTCAATTATTCATTGCATCTTTGGCACATTTTTGTAGCGGGTCTTTGACTAATAAGGCAAAAAAGTACGGAGAAGGAGTACACACTTTCACATTAGTTTTTGTTCAACTGTAGTCCGTAATATGACTAACTTTTTGTCTCATCGGGAGTTGTGTAGCCAATCATGAATCATGACATACGTCTGTCTTTTGGTGCATAATCTAATTACATAGTACGCCTCCGCTGCTGCTACCATTTATGTCAATCTTTGTGCCGAAAATAGAGAGTGTGACGGTTTTAGAGGACGGATTGGATTGGATTGGATTGGATTGGATTGGATTGGATTTGAGTAGGCGGTGGGCGAGAGGATGGTCAAGGTCTAGCATGTCTGGCATAAAAATGGGTGGAAACGATGGTGATGGTTCGGGTTAGGATATTCTTAGGTAAGTGAATAGAAATTAACTTAAAAAAAAAATTATTTAATTGACATTTAAGAGTTGAAATAGTAATGGATCGGAGCATTATAAATCGTTTTCATCATTTTAAGTTGGTTCCTTCTCTTTTAGGTACCAAAATTAAGGAAATGAATTTAGATCACATAAAAAACTCTACCTCACCTAGAAATCTAGAATTGAATTTGGATCATACAAAACTTACCAAAAAAGAAAAGAGGAACACCTGACTAGCATCGAAAAGGAAAGAGGAACCACCAATTAGATTAGGAGGGAGTATAACTTTCGGTACTTTTGGGCAAAATAATAATAATAATGTTAAATACATGCATGCAAAGTGACCTAGATATTTGGTACTAATTCCTTCTATTAAACAAGGGAAATGATCCTTAGATAGATATATCTACCACTAAGATTTAACATCATTATTACACACTTCCAGATATAAAAACATCAAATTAATGATCTAACTGATTCTCTCTCCCCTCTCTCTAAAAACACAAAAACCCTAATCCTCTTTGATCCGCCGCCTCCACTGTCCAAACACTCCGCCCTTCTTCCCCTACGCGATCGCCGGCGATGGGTCCTCCCCAAGGCCCATCTCCGGCGATCCTTCACATCTCCTCCCCCTCTTAATCCGTTTTTGATGACCTCACTCTTTTGTTTCTTTGTTTCTTTTTGGCGGATCTCGGGTCAGTTTTGGTGGTTAGTCGGGCTTCTCGGTTGTTTGGCGCTGCTTCCTTGAGGATCCTGCTCTTCGATTCCTTGTCCTGTCACCGGAGTCCTTGCATGCAACTCAGGGGTGATCCCCTTTTCCCCTCACCCCTGGTATGTCCCTTTATCCGACTATGAATATCGGATTCTAATTAAGTTTTTGTTGTCCGTCGGCCTTTCCGAGGTCTTTGTCTCGGTCAGTTTTGAGGCCTTGTTGTTGGCTGTTTCGTGTTTGTTTGTCGCGTCGACTAGGGACCGATTGGTGATCCCCCCATTTCCCCCACCTATTGGTCCTTAGTTCTTGTTGTTTTGGTCTATGAGTTTGGCTCATCGGGTCTGTTCGGACCGATTGGTGTTCCCCCCTTTTCCCCCATCTATCGGTCCTTTCTCATGGGTCTCTTGTGTCAGTATAGATTAGTTTTTGCATGTAAGACGGTGGTCCTGGGAGGTTTTCGTTGGTGAAATAGGTGTCCTTTTTTTGGTTGTCTGGGTGCTTGCTGGTCTGTCGCGACTTTCTGCGGCTGTGTTTTGTTGAGTCCGTCCTGTTTTAGGTTGGGTTGAGGTCACGAGGCTGGGTGTTCGTGGTTGAGATGTGATTGGTAGGGGAAGAATTGGGTTTTTGGCTGTGTTGTTGGTCAGGTTGGATGCGGTGGTTTCCGCTACCAGTTATGCTTGTTCTTTGTTTAATTTATTTACTAGTTTTCCAAATAAAAATGTTCCCTATCCTAGCTTTAGTTGTGTTATGCTGTTTCTTTTTTAGTTACGAGTTATTAAGGAAGTTAGTAACTTTACATTCGGAGTGTGTTGTGTCCATCTCCCCCTGGCGTGGTGATTTGGTTTTGGTTTGGGGGCTGACCTCGTTCCGGTTCCCTGAGATGATGCTGGCTACAGAGCCGGTGAAGTGGTTTTCTTCAGTGTTGTGTTTTCACTTACTCGCTGTTCTGGGTTACAAGCTGCTTGTCCGTTGTGGTTGTGCTCTTGAGTGTAGGAGTTTTCTCTCCGTTCGTGGCAGACCTTCCTGGTCTGTGTACCGCCTTTTCTTTCTACGCCTTTGTGGCGTAAGTACACTTTGTTCTCACTCAATGGATCAAGGGTCTTGTAGGGTTCCAGATGATGTGTACCACAGCTTAGGAGATGAATCTCCGAGACACTCTTTTGGGTTTCGTTGCAGGTATTTTTCCGAAGCTTTGTCGATCAAGACGAGTAATGATGGGTTTTTGGGGACTCGTTGGTTTTCTGAGGACGGG